>JZKD02S1746059.1:60899-73118 GCA_000966675.3 Picea glauca | reverse complement strand
TGTTGTAACTGATTGACTGAGATAATAAAGAAGAAGAATTGGTGGACGTAGCCCTAGGGTGGGGGTGAACCAAGTAAACATTGTGTTATGTGCTTTGTGCTTTGTCTTGATGTGTTCACATGTTATCTGCTAAGTGCTTTGATATGTTTAGATAGATCTACTTATGCTTCGTGCTTATGATATGTAAGAATATTAGATCTGATCAAGATATTCATGCTTAGTGCTTGATATGTTCATTCTGACCCATTTATATATGCTAAGTGCTTAAATATTGTACATTAGTGTGAATGTTACAAAGCTTTGTTTTATCAGCAAAGTGAAGAGTGATTGCATATTGAGGAAATGACGGTGCTAAGAGATGTATTAAGTGTTATAATCACAGATATGTGTTCCAGCTAAGGTTACAGACACCTGAGTCTTGCAACCACCCCTGCCTCTACCTCGGGTGAGACTTCATCTGCTTCGCAGGTGTCACCAAAAGGGTCGGTAGTTAGGGCATTGTTGGTGCGTTGTTGTAACGATGAACCCCAGGTCTACCCCTGTGCCAACAAATGGTTCTGTTGTCGGGACCTGAAACTGTGATTGTTGGGAACTGAGAAAGAAGAAGCTTTGTGCAAAGAGTTGACCTGGAAGCTTTGTGCCCTAGTGCGCAGTATTCTACTTGACTTATAAAGCTCTGTGATAAAGAGAGAAGTTCAGATCTGAAAGAAAGAAGCCCGATCTAAAGAAAGAAGATCGGATTTGAAGGAAAGAAGCAAGATCCAAACGCTTGGTGCTCTAAGAAAGGTAAAAGTAATAATTTCTGATTAAAAGAGGTAAGATCTACAAGCTTTGTGCTCTGATAAAGGTAAATATAGTGAAATATTTTTAGATCTGAACACTTTGTGCTCTGTAGAAGTAAGATAAGCGGAAATTTTTGTTTCTAGAGTATGGATCTAGGTATGTTTAATAAAATTTGTCCTAGTTTGAAAACTAGGGTATTGATAGATGAAAAAAGATTTGATATTAATAGATCTGACAAGAATAGTGAAAGATATGTTATACCTATGCATAGAAAGAATGTTTGGAATAACAAATGGATGCAAGATCCTAGAAAGAATTTGTTACAGGTTAGCTACCATGATCCTAGTGTGCAATACAGAAGAAGTTGGGGATCATTTAAAAGAAAGAGATGATTAACCATGTGTTACAGTTGCAGAAGACCGGGGCATCTGGCTAAGGAATGCCCTGGTATAAGACCTAGTTTCCTCTGTTGTCAAGCTCTAAACCATGAAGTAATGGATTTCCCTAGAATGATTGCTAAGCTTGAAAGAACGAGTCTGAATCAAGAAAACCCTAAGGCAAATCTAGAAATTATGGCAGAATCCTAGAAAGGATCCGAGCAAGCATTGCTACAGATAAGAGAAACCTTGAATAACCACCGACATGACAACTTGTCAGAGATATTCAAAGAGAAAGAATGCATCGAAGCAAGAATAGAAGACTTTGACATTGACTATGTTCTAGATGAGGAATCACAAGTGAATATCATGACAAAGAGCACTTGGGAAGCTATAGGGAGGCCTACTATGATTCCTTCATTATGAGGGATAGGGCTATTCAACTAGTAAACTTGTGTGGGAGTCTCACCCTGATACCTGTGACTGTA
Organism: Picea glauca; assembly: GCA_000966675.3. Lineage (NCBI taxonomy): Eukaryota > Viridiplantae > Streptophyta > Pinopsida > Pinales > Pinaceae > Picea > Picea glauca. The sequence goes on along the minus strand of JZKD02S1746059.1, from coordinate 71,470 downwards.
AATGGAACTTCGACGGAAGAAGATTTTGAGATTATTAAATTTATTGAAGAAAATGCCCCATTTACAATGTTAATAGGAAAACCTTGGATTAATAGAGATCAAGCCAGACGGAAAGAAGAAGAATAAGTTTTGGAACAAAAGAATCAAGAGTTAAAAGATTTTATGACCAGAAGGATCGCACGCTTGATTGAAGAACATGAGAGATGATCGAAGATATTTAATGATAGTAACCTAGATGTTGAAGTTAAGAGAACACTAGAGGATCCATAAAATATTGAAGTACCTATCCCAGACAAAGAAGAAGTATTATCCAGGAACCCTAGGGAAGAATCTCAACAACACGCAATGATTATGTCAAAAGAAGATAAGAACCAGAATGGAAAAAAAACTACCGAGACGAAGCTCACGAGAAAAAGGGCTAGAAAGTTAAGAAAGAAGAGGGATAAGACTGAAAAGTTACATAAGGTTCTAGAGGAGACCTTGCGGAAAGAAAATTTACATAATTGGAGCTTCGCCGAGTTATCAAAACAGCGACACATGGCACTTCGCCATGACGAAGCTATATAGTCGTTGGGGATATTATAACCATTTGATCGACGCTTCGAGTGGGCATAAAAGCAATAAAGGTTCTTCATCAGACCGTTGGACCGCGCCATAACGGATCGAACAAGAGTTAATAGAGGATCATACTCATTGCAAACAAATCGTTGTCAGATTACCTATTTATCTCATCGCGCCACCCACCAAGAACACTTTTGCTAATTGAGAATTCGAGCCCACAGACTAAGCTGAGTTTATATAGTGATCACCGTACTCTTGCTCTTTAGCTCAATATTGTATCTAAGTTGTTACTCGAACCTGCGATTGTTCACCTCGAGTGTGCATGTCGGACTAATTGAGTGTCGCAGAGAAAGTTGTTGAAGAAGTTTTGATCGACTTGATCACTGAGAGAGTCATGTCGATGTCTGAAGGAATCTAGGCTTCATCCACAAGGACAGTACAAGCATCTTCGTCCACTGCTCGAGCCAGACCATCCCAACCAGCAGATGAAATACGAACTAAGCACAGAGACGGTCTCGCAAATGCCAAGCTGATTCCAAGCATGTTACCCACTTATCTACCACCTTTGAGCGACACAATCAATCGTTACAGTGTGCCCAGAGAATTTGAGTATGCTTTGGTCACTGCGTACCTCCCGAAAGGGATACGCGCAAACCAAGATAAGATCGCAGCGTTGAAGTTTAGCGACTTCAACCTCGGTGACAGGATGGTGTACAACATGCTCTCCCTGCACAAGTGTCTGACCAGAAGCAAGGGAAAGAACTTGAAGATCATCTTCCAGTCATGGACCATGAACCTCGCACAGTCCACACTGCTCAATGTCATGAAGATTCCTCACTTCGGTAGGCACCAATAAGTGAACGCATGCGTCAAGTTGTTGATGTCCTGCTACCATGGCGGATACTTGTGGTTGAACCGCCACATCATAGTGGATCTGGCGTTGATCAATCGGATCACAGGGCTAAGCATGCAAGGCCCTGACCCACAGGATTTCTATCCCGGGAAAGCTATGGATCGCGCTCTTGCGCAGAAGATTAAAGACACTTACAGAGATGTTGAGAAAGGAACACGAGGCTACAAGGTAGCCTCTATATAGAGTGGGGTAGTGTGCCTAGCCTGTCAATTGATCACAAGAAAGTTAGTTCGCAAGAACCAACCCACCCTAGTGACTGGATTTGTTGTCGACCTCGCAGGAAAGTGCACGGAGGGCCTACAAATGAATTGGGCGAAGTACCTCGTAAACCAGCTAGAACTGGACTGCAAGGAAGCGCATGACCAAGGATATGAGTTCCACTTCAGATAGCTTCTCATCTTGATCACTTTTATCGCATGGGAGATGTCAGAAGGTGCGACCTTCCCGGACATTGAGCCCTTTGAACCTTTGGTCGCAAAGTTCAGTACATTGTGGTACTCCAGTGACATGAAGAAGAAATGGAAATCAAATGTTGTGTTCCACACTTATTACAACCAACTAAAGACAGTCATCCAGTCCGAGCCTCGTATAAACCTGAACACTCTCCACAAGTTCAGGCCCTTGATGAAATTCAGCGCGGACCGCCATTTCATCTATATCATAGCACGCGCTGATGAGCATAAACAACAGTTGCAGTCATACTACAAGTTGACGGAGGAAGACTTAGAAGAGATTACTAAGTAATGGTCAGTGGACCTCCTCATCCCAGCAGACCCCGCTGAGCTATCTGATACTGACAGTCCAGAAACAATGCACAATACACCTGGACCGAGCAAGACCAAGAAAAATGAAAAAGCTCAAGATGTAAGCAGTACCTCGACAAAGATTGATTCTATCTCACCTGATCAAGGAGGTGATGGCGGAGATATAGATGGCGCAAAAGTTGAACAAAAGAAAGGTGAGGTTACACCACCTAGAGACGAGGAAGACCTCTCGAAGAAAATGAAGGTTTCCCCTCTGAAACCTTCTTCTAGGAAGAAGTCGAGAGCATCTATGACTAAAATGCAGACCACCCTAACCTTAGATGACTTYGACTTCATCGTCGCARCACTGAACGATGCTTCGTTGGAGATAGCAGAGAAGCARGAGGTTCAGCAAGAAGAGATATACAATCGGATCAAGGTTGAACTTCAAGGAGTGCAACARGCACTATAGTCCARCCACGCAGTTTCCATTGCGCCTCTGCCATCGGAAACACCAAAACTGGGWGATGAGCCATCTCAACTCCATCAAATCSYTGATACAATCAAAGCTCACCTTCGATGAGCACAGGAGGAGACAACSCAAGCCACCTAKGCTTTATCACAAGTACAAGGAGTCCTTGAATAGCAACGCAATACTGCAGAAYGAGAGAMGCTTGCTCTCTAAGTAAAGTCCAATGAAGAAAAATCCCAGTTGCATAAAGAAAAGGAACAGTTGCTCGCAGAGCAACTCGAAGTTAAGGAAATGGTCAACARAGAACTTYGCTCTATGACAGTTATCGAAGTAAAGGCCGAAGAGAGAGCTCCACARCAGGTGGCRCTACTTGAAGAAGTGATCCAACAGCTCCAGCAGCRCATCGYAGATCTAGAATTATGCATTGTACCYGAGACCCCGCRGGACRTAAGGGACCAGCGAGAAGCAACTTYCCGCAGCGMAGTTGATAGATTAAAATCCCTTGCATTAGAATGAAAGCAACTGAGTAACCACATYGCCCAGACATATGAAAACCTCACTSAGAACCCGGAATTACAGACATTGGAGTCGCAGCTCCAGGAAGCGAAGCAACAYRCAGATACACTACAGGCGCAGCTAAAGGCCCTGTCAGTTGTAGAAAGAATGAAGAGGTCTCAAGAACAACGCACAGCTCAACARCAGATCCATATGCTTCAAAGCAAAGTGATGGAAGTCACTCAACGACTTCAACCTCTGCAAGATAAGGCATGTCAGTTGTTTACAGAGGTAGAGAGACKATGAGTAGAGTTAGAACAGGTTGTCACTRGAGCAAAACAATGCCTAGAAGGGTCAGTGAATGACACAGTAATCCAAGAGTTCACTGATCAAGAGGAAGCAGCAAGCTCGAGGCATTYGAGGCAKAATTKCTCAGACCAGAGTGACTCGGGRCGAGTCACRGGTGAGTGTTGGGGGTCTGTTGGCCCTTGACCAAGTTTTGGGAGTTTCTTGGTCATGTTGACCTATTTTGGGACTTTGACAACCTGTCGAAGGAGCACAGGAYGAAGCGGAGATCACGGGATCTCGGCCCCTTTTTGGGATATGGGAATATGTAACGGGAATGGGATGTCRACCCATGGGTTTACCCATGTGTAGGCCTATTTTGTAATATATATATAGAGAGAGAGAGAGAGATGTCTAGGCCATATAGAGGAGGAGTAGAGAAGTGCATCTATGTGATGATATGCTAAGTGTTAAAGGCCAAGTGCTAGTATGAATTGTAAGGGCTTTGTGCATGATTGGAAGAGACTTGCAGAGCTAAGTGCAAGTGGGTGTAATAGGTTGTGGAAGGATTTGTGTTGTAACGCAAAGAAGAAGGATCTAGCGAGCTGTGCAAATCTTCTGTTCTATGCGAAGAAGGGTTCGGAGGCTTCGTGTTGTAATTGGTTGACTGAGATAATAAAGAAGAAGAATCGGTGGACGTAGCCCCAGGGTGGGGGTGAACCACGTAAGCACTGTGTTACGTGCTTTGTGCTTTGTCTTGATGTGTTCACATGTTATCTACTAAGTGCTTTGATATGTTTAGATAGATCTACTTCTGCTTTGTGCTTATGATATGTAAGAATATTAGATCTGATTAAGATAGTCATGCTCAATGCTTGATATGCTCATTCTAACCCATTTATATATGCTAAGTGCTTAAATACTGTAGATTAGTGTGAATGTTGCAAAGCTCTGTTTTATTAGCGAAGTGAATAGTGATTGCATATTGAGGAACTGACGGTGCTAAGAGTTGTATTAAGTGTTATAATCACATATATGTGTCCCAGCTAAGGTTGCAGACACCTGAGTCTTGCAACCACCCCTGCCTCTACCTCGCTTGAGACTTCATCTGCTTCGCAGGTGTCGCCGAAAGGGTCGGTAGTTAGGGCTTTGTTGGTGCGATGTTGTAACGTTGAACCCTGGGTCTTCCCCTGTGCCAACACCACCGATATCCACTTGGATCAAGAGTTAATGGTCCCCTCATAGCCAAAAACTTCAAATTTACTTTTGACAAAACCTCCAAAGGCAACCTAGTGAATTATGAGAGTGTCCAATTAATTAGAGACAAATGGAGTTAAGAAGGCCATTTCCTTGGGGAAAAAATGGAGTTATGAAGGTCATTTTCTTGAGGGGAAATTGTGTGGCTACAAATAACCATGTAGACATAACAACACTGCTACAAGGATTCAAACTTTATAAATCTTTGAATATTAGATCCAATAAATTTGAGGGTGATTAAAAATTGATCATTGATATCATGAATGGATTAACAAATAGATAAAATTGATTTTCAAGTAACAATGTGAATTGGGTCTTGAGATCTACACAAAACATTGGTATTTCCTTTTCTCACATAGCAGATCAGGAACAATGAGGCTAGGTTGAATGGATTGCCAACCAGGGAATCCCTTTATTGGGTGATTCACTTTGTTTAAAACTAAATACTCAGTTTGTTTAATACTACACGGAAAACTAGTTTAAAAGGATCGTTGAACTATCAGGAGGACCCATCTACAAGTGATTTACGACAATTGGATGTCAAGAGATTTTGGAGGTGTTGAACTACTCTGTTATATGCAAGCCCATCACTTGCTCAAAAATATCCCATGCACATTATCCAAATATAATTGGAGGCACTAGACCAGTGTGATATTGTTATGAACATAAAAATACATATAAATAGGTAATAATTAATAATATAAATAACTAATGATTAATAATTAATTATGAAGAGACATGACATATGAAATGCCATGTCTCTTATGAAAGGGCACCCCTATGTGGGTATATACATACAAGCTCTCATCCTTGTTGTAATATCATCTTATTCATATTCTTATACATTTATTATTAAATATATTTACTATCCATAAATGGATTATTGTGTATTGTCTTATTTACACTGGATATTTACATAGTGAATCAGCTTGGTTCACCACAATGGTATTAGAGCTTTGTTTTTCTTATCCTGGCCATTAGTTGATTTGAATTTTGGCCAACCTCCAATTCTTAGAGTTTTTATGATCTGGTCTTTGACCACAATCGGGCTTTTGACCATTAAAAGTTCAAAGGAAAAAAAAAAAAAAAAAAAAAAAAAGACAGAGTAATCCTGTTGAGATCTACAATAACAGCTGCCAAAGAATTACAATTGTAAGGCTCTAAAAAGGATTGTGAATCTAGGAGGAGATGTTGCCATTATAACCTCTGAAAATAGCCAAATCAAAGACGTCATTAAAAAACATTGCATATGCCCTTAATCTATTGAGGATCAAGAAGAGTTGTGACTATGTGGTTTAGGTTTCCAATTGAACGCCATCACTCGCAACAGGTAATACCAAGTCGACATTTGTTGCAACGTTTTAAAACCCGGTTGTAACCCTTCGTTGGTTCGTGGTTAAATAAGCAAGTCGTAAATACCAAACAATTTATAAAGGTCGTGACTATTTTCATCAATCGTTGTTATAATAAGTTAAAAGTGGATCATTAAATCTCAAGGAAATTATAGTATAATCGTTGTAACTCTGCGAAAATGAGTTGGCTGGCAATTGAGATTATTATGAGCAGTGGTCAATAATTACTGTGTAAGAACTAAAACGTCAAGGGTTAACATATCATACATCGCGACCCATATTGTCGACATCTAAGACATCAAGGTGTAATTTAATTAAAAATAAAAAGTATAAATAATTGTGAGTTGAGTACGAGATTCAAAGAGATTAAGTTGAAAGTTACAATATTATTTGACAAAGAAAGCTAGTTTCTCGAAAGGCAGAGCAACAAATATTAAATATTATATTGGATATTAAAGGTTTCAAAAAACTGTGAGAATATATTATATTAAAGGTTTCATAAAAGTGAATATATGGACAAATAAAAAGGAAAAAGGTAATAAGTGAATATATTATATTCTAAAAGTTTGGAAAAATAAAAAGGAAAAATGTAACAAGTGAATAAATTATTATATTACATTAAAATTAAGGAAAAAAGGGGATAATTAAAGTTTATATATATATATATATATATAAAGAAAAAGGAAKGTTATAAAAATGAAATTATTTATCATAAAAATAATCATAAGACCATATTCAAGATTATAAAAAGTACAAKTTTGGAAATGGAACGACGAAGGCTTTTTTATGAAGGTTGTMCAGTTGTATGTTACGATTTTTCGACATTAAAGAGCARTATTCAAGGAAGAAAAGTTAACATCCTTATCAAYTTAGACTATAATGAAAATTACATTAATATTGATCTAGAAAAYCAGTTATTAATTCCAGAGTTTAATATAATTGAAAAGAAATATATTTTTCAAATTGAGGAGTTACAAGTTAAAATTGATGAATATGAATATACATCTCAATWMTATGTCACAACTATGTATAGAGAAGAAATCGGCATCATTATCGGGCTACCCTRGTTTAAACATCTAGGTACCTTCATCTTAAACATGGAAAACAAGTTTGTGACATTCCCCTATAAGGACAAGATGATAACATTACAAGACACTACATCGAAGCTGTTGTAACAGATATCAAAATCGATTGTGCTGCCCAAGCTTCAAGAACGATCAAACCAACGAAATTGGAGGCGTTTAGGGATGGTTATATGAGCAATGTCGGAGGGTGAATATATATTAACCGGAGAAGTACCAGAGTCTTCTGCATTTTACCATTATGGTCTATCCATGGAGTTTCTTCACTGCAAAGATAATTTTTGAGTCTCCCACTAGAGTTGGAACAAAATGGCATGCTTCAAATCTTGGACTTGGGACATAATTATCTACGCCAATGGTCAGATATACAGGTTCTTGGCAGTCAGCACGAATTAAGAAACCTAAATTTACATAGGAATCCTATATGTGAAGAAAAACAATATCAAGAGAAGGTCTAAGAATTACTTCCAAAGATGCAGATTCTCGATGCACATCCAATTGTGGATATCCAAAAGCATCAGAACACAAACATGATGTCATCGAAAAGAAACAATCCAATCAGAGAAGGTCAGGAAGATGCCATTGAGGATGCCAATGACACAAGCAAGAGGGTAATACCTCGTCAGAGTAAGGGAATTGAGGATAAAGTTAAAAAGGAACAGAAAACAAGCCTTAGGTTCCTGAAGCAAGCGACAGTGCCCCATCTCAGAATGTATATCCATTTAGCAGTTCTCGGTGGAGTTACGGGTGTACGTTAACCGCATTAGGGAGAATCTATGGAAGTGGCAGACCAGACCTCCAAGAAGATGACAATCTAGAGATATCGAGGGTTAAGGATCACTTTCAAACAGTGGATAAGTTTCATTCTAGCAGTGGCAACGATGGAAATTCATTTCTCAAGACGAGTGATTATGCAAGAGGAGCCATCGAACTTTCCAGTGGGTTGCCAAATAGCCCGCAGCACTTATGTTTTGCCAAGGAAGAAGGAAAGGAATTTAGCATTTGATCCAGGATGGATCACGCTGGAAAGGTTGTCATGGATTTCAAAATTTACACAATAAGTGCCTTGTGGAGTTGGACAGCGAAAATAATATACATATGCACGATCATCTTAGAGATATGGGAAGAGATATTGCGAAGGATTCCAATTTGAAATTGTCTCTTCGTGTTTTTTGTTCAGCACAAAACATTGATGATTTGTTACAACAATCACATAATGCACAGGTACCAACAGAACTGCGAGGAATTATGGTGGCTCCTACTGCACATTGTCGTCCTAATCATAATTATGATGTTAATCCTTTTTATCGTGCTCATCCTTTATCCCTAGACGCAGAATGCTTTGTCTCAAAAATGCCAAAGTTGTTGAGAAACCGAGTGATGGAGCCTCTCAATAGAGTGTTCAGTACACGTCATCGTTTTCATGGTGTCGGTCTGCTTGACGTTGAAGACGGTGACATGGAACGCATTTTGAGGACGATGCAGTCACCTAATCTAATATGGATTCGCTGGTACAGGTGTCCCTTCTCTTCCCTTCCTTGCTGGATTCCAATGAAATATTTAAAGTATTTGGAGGTGGGCGGGAGCGCACTGGAAACGTTGTGGCAAGACCAATCACAGGCAAAGCCACCTATGTAGCATTAGCACCCATGCTTAAACTAAGACGAATGCCAACACCCATGCCGCCATCAAAGACAGAAGTTAGACCCGGGGACACTCTTTGGAGTATTTTCGCTCATGTTCATGGCCGTGGAAACAGATGGACAGGAATTTCCTGGCGAAAAGAAAGGAAATGAAAACTGCAGCTCTGCAGAGGGAACATAATACCCATGAAGACGACGAGAACGTCGCAGACTGGCAAGATAGTTGTTTTATGTAATGTCGCTCCTTCAGACTGACAATTCGGCCAGACTTTCGGGGGAGACCATTGGTGGCGTTACCATTGGTAATGATGACTGAGACGTTACCATTCAGGCGAGGGAGAGGAGCAACGGCTGCTTCAGAGACAAACAATGGGACGTGGCGGCCGAGCATTATACAAAACGCATCCACGTCGCTATGCTCGATAATGAGGTCTTCTAATGACAATAATAACGCCAACACCATGCAGCTATTGGAGGTTCTACTGGAAATTTACAACAGGTTCGAGCCTTTTTACGGGTTCGTCTAAGGGATTATGGTGTATTAGACTTCGATGCACAAGATGGACGTAGACAACATCCAGTGGACACAACATGGAAACATATATACTTTTGCTTGAGAACTAGTTATTATGATGAAGCCAGGTCTGTAGCACAGACTTCCATAGTAAGCCAAATGTTTTCCCCACAACTTGCTGAGTGGATTTCTAGTGGAGGCGTCGTTTCACCTGGAACTGCATCTGTTGTTGCAGAAGAATGTGAACGCATATTAAGAATGGGGGATCGAGCAGGGAGAGCTGGGTATGACAAACATAAGTTTCTACTGTACTCTATTGTCTCTGGTAACCGACAACAAATTGATCGGTTGCTTAGAGACCTTCCAATGCTGTTCAGTACTATTGAAGATTTCTTGTGGTTCAAACTAGCTGTTGTCCGTAACATTGGTGGTGCATCTTCATCTTTATCAGTAGGGTGTGATGGCCTGTCACCATACAGTTTAGAAGATCTTCGAAATTACTTGAACAAATTTGAGCCTGCATACTATACTAAGAATGGGAAAGACCCATTGGTTTACCCCTATGTGCTTCTTTTGAGTGGTCAGTTGCAGTTAGCTATTCAACACCTCACAAAAGAAGTTAGTAGTGAAGGGTATAATATAGATGTTGTACACAGTTCTATTGCACTTGCAGATCATGGAGTCTTCTCAGTGGGTGTTGGTAGTGGGCACAAGCTTGGAGTAATGGATGTTGTTTCAGAGATTGCAAGCATAATTAGACACTATGGTTCTTCATATGTACAGCAAGGTAATTTGTAGTTAGCACTGGAAAACTATGCACAAGCTGCTGCTGCTATGGGAGGTGGTGCTCCTTCATGGACTGGTCATAGCAATGTTGATCAGCAACAACAAAGGAACTTGATGTTGAATCAACTTCTGACCGAGCTTTGCTACAGGAAGGGGGAATTGCCCTTTTGCTTGGCCCCAATGGTACTGGATCAGAAGGCGGACTGAGAATATTTTTGCCTGAGAGGCAAGCCCAACATCATTTCTTGCTTGAAGTTGCTCGACAGTGTCAAGACGTTGGTCTTTATGATAAGTCTGTTGAAATTCAAAAGTGGGTGGGTGCCTTTGCAATGGCTTTGGAGATAGTAAACAGTTGCCTTTCAGAAGCCATTGGTTCACTGGCCCGAGGTCGGGCTGATGGAGATAGCAGGACTGCTGGTTTGATTTATTCAGGCAATGATATCTTAGAAGCATACAAATTTGCTGGAG
>JZKD02S1746059.1:13109-23788 GCA_000966675.3 Picea glauca | reverse complement strand
GAGGTTGAACCTCTCCCCCCCCAAAAAAAAAATAAAAAAATTGGAAGGATAGGCGCCTCCCTTGAGTGAACATAGCCTAGGGTTTATAGTGACAACCAACCCGATTTGAACTTGAGCCTCGCCCAAGTAATCCCGACCAATTACCAATTCCCCTAGATCCAAAAAAAAATAAAAATAAAAAAAAGATATATCTCTTTCCCTAAAATTTTAAAACAAATTTAATAAATAAAATAATTAAAACCATAAACCAATCACTATATATTAAGCTTTAATTTAACGCCTTCCAGTTGGGATCGCATCCCACCAATAACCATGACCTCTTATTTACAGGGGACAGTTTCACTTATCTTGTCTTCAATTTGTCACAAGCAAATACCTCGACAAACTTGAGCAACCAACTAGAATAAGGCATGCGAGCTTTGGGTATTCACTAACCCAACTAGGCAATCGCTCCACATCGCAATGCTGAAGAGAGGAAATATCCATATTTTCCATCGCCTCCATATCCTGCGGAAGGTAATCTTGATTTGCATTGTCAAAATTCAGAAAGGGATATCTCATCCTCAACCATTCCCCTCCTTCAGTTGTGATTTTATGTGTACCCTGAAAACCATGAGAGGACTCCAACTTTGTAGGTCCTTTAAACAAGAATACTTTTTTTTCGCACTTGTTTCCTCCTCGAATCCAATGGAACGGTCTTCCACAACGTCAATCTTTCCAATGAAACCAATTTCAAGATCTGACATGGAAGATGGCTCAACTAGTTGCATTCGCTTATGTCGAGGGACCTCAGACATTTGAGTTCACTTGTCCTCTCTGGAAGTCATTGTAATTGATCACAATTACTAACATTCAATAATTGAAGCTCTTTCAGGTTGCCTATGGTTTCCGACAATTCCTGGATGCCCTTACATGTATATAGTTGGAGGGAGGAAAGATGTTTAGAATTTTGATACAAGGCAACAAAGACGTTATGCAGACCCTAAGTGAAGGAAACTCGTTCAGGAAGCTTTTATGAACTTCTTTAATGGCATTATTCTCCTTTAACAACAAAATTGGGAAGGACAAAAGAAGAACTAGGAGGGATAAGCATCCAAAGGTTGTCGATAGGTAGTGTAGACCATTCTTGATCGATGCATTGTTGCACAACCCTCACAGTCTTCCTCAGAGGGAAACTTCCCAACTTTAAAATAACCTTGTGTTCCTTCTCTGTAATGAGAATCGCCAGGGAGAGGGTTGGATCGCCAAGCGCAAACTGCCCAACTTTAAAATTTCAAGCGCGCCTCTAAGTTCAAATTTCAAACCCACCTAAATTCAAATTTCATGTTGTATGCATGGATGGATATCCATGGGTGCATGACATGACATGGCAGTGGAAACAAAGGACAGAGGAAATGGAAAACGACGAGGGAGATGAGGTATGCACCTGAGCAAGGAGAAAACATCGAGACATCGAAGGTGTAAACGTCGAGATCGTTGAAGATGGGAAACTCCGACCGTCGAGAAAGCCAAAACATAGAACAAATAACCTACGCCTATTAAAAAATAGTTAAATCTTTATTTATAAAAAATATTACAAATATAGAATTATAAATATTTATAACATGAAAAAAAATTATAAACATACCAATAAAATATTTTATCTACACTGATAAATATAATATAGTTAAATACATCTACAATGATAATTATAATATAGTTAAATATAAAATCACATTGAAATATAAATTTAATTTATGAAATAATAATAAGTATAAATATCTCATAATTATAATAAAATATCTCATAAAAAATTATAACATATTATTTAGCATTTAAAAATGTAAAAGTTCTTTATACAATATTTTGGGAAATTATATTACAATTTTCCCAATAAGAATGTTTTCACATTGAAGTTATGAAGCTCATAATAAAATGGATTGGAAATGTTATGGTGATAAATTGTTTTTAGTTTGAATATATTTACTATGTTGAAAGAGTTCTTTTAAGGGATGATTTCTCAACAAGACTTTTTCATCTATTCACCTCTAATGCAAGCATGCCATTTGTCTCTATAACCACCATTTTATAACATGCGATGCTAAGAAATGGAGTCACAATAGGTTTTACAATCAACAACATGGTTGTATATGGGACTTTACTCTAGCATTTCATAAACTTATGGGCAGATCTCTATAGAGGAGTGGCCATAATATCTGACTTGCCACTTCATTGTCAATGTTTCAACATAAAAGGCTCCCATATAGCTCTTAACCTGCATAAACCCAAATGATCGACAAATTCTTCCCGCCTGTGCTGACAAAAAAATATTTCACTTCAACAAGGAGATGTTATCAAGGCTAAAGGACAGAGCTAGCAAGATGAATTTAAAGGACCCAACTTTAATCTCCTCATTCCAACCTCTTTCTACCCACATATGGTAGGCCATCACACATGCTCACAATTTGCCTCTTGACGAGCCAACGACCTTTGAGCTCACATTGAACTGTCGACCAAGATTGATACCTTTGTTTCCTTATTCCTACTTCAGTAACACAATCCAATTCATTAGCACCAAAGTCACAACAAGGGAGCTCCTAGATTGTGATATCTCTTCCATAGCATGGTTGTTGCATCGCATCATATCGCCACATCGCAATGGAAACATCAAGGCAAAGCTTCAAAGATATAAACAACATCACACTATACTGAAGTTGGATAGAACAATACGTGATAACAATGTGATGATGGAAATCTCTCCAAGATTTCCAATGTATGACAACGATTTTGTATGGGGAAAGTTGATGGGCGTAAGGAGTGGTTGGGAAACCAAAAATTGATGGGAAAATGTCTACATGTTAGAAGAGGGGAGGAGGAGGTGGTGTGGATGTAGAGATTTGTCTTCAAACTTATTCCATGGCTACTTTGGATACCAACCCACAATTTATTTTCCCTTGAACAACTAGCCAACTCTATTATTGGCTTATGTAGTATACATCTCTGTGTGCATGTTCAGGACAAATAATTTGTATGCTCTCGCTTCTTTTGACATGTTGCATGCACACCTTGGGATAATACTAATATCTATCATAAATAAGCATTGCAGATATTTTTAAGCTATTTCATTAGATTATGAAGCTCTTAGATTGAGTGGTTTTTCATATTAATTAGATTATGAAGATCTTACATAGAGCAGTTGTTGTTTCCTCCCTCATTGTCTCTCTCCATCCACATGTATTTTCGATATATCTATCCTCTTCTCAAAACTAGCTTTCCTAGGAGGACTAGTTTGACTTATGGTCTAGAGTTTGGGCTAGTTGTATCAGTATGTCGTCATATTTTCCCATTAGATTCCACATACTATTCACCTCTTCCCCCACAGTCCCACCCCAATGCCACCACTTAGTAAGATCTTGAATGTTGAAATCTATTATAAATGTCAGCATCGTCCTCCACCATGATGCATCTCTTGACTAGGGTGGTTATCCTCGAGGGTGGTATGCGAGTGAATGTAGCGAAAGAAGACCAATTGGAACACAAGCTACATTATCAAGGAAAGATCTTTGGGCATAATCAAACCTGCTCTAGTTATTTAAATCTATGAGTAATATTCAAACTTGCTTTAGTCATGCTTCTCTTTTTCGAAACTATTTTGTATTTGGTATTTGATATGTGGCACACAGGTAGATTTATCGACCCGAAACCAAATGCCTCTCAGAACAATGATTTGTTGTCAAAGCACCAGATCTACCATAGATGGAGGATACGTTGAGAAGTGATCACTGTTGGCACTGGAATTACCTCAAAGGAAGTATTTGCTACGATTTGGTCAATGGAAGCCCCTAGATTTCACGATCCACTTAGGAGATGAGCACCAACTAGATACACACAGATCGTTGTAAAAATCAAACCATGAGGCTTGTTGCAGATCCCAACACTACAAATCCACAAGGTCACAAAAGGATAGCCATGGATCTCTAAATCAAGGAAACAAAGCAACAATTTGAAAATGAAGGCCTCGATCTGGAAAAAATCCAATCCAACAAGAAGATCTGAAGGTCAAAGCTAGACAACTGAGAAATGAACATTGAATATGATCTCACACAAACAAGTAGGCCAAGAAGTGCCCATTCTGATACCATGTAGAAATCCGAGTCTAACCCAGACCGTAAATGAGCCCAAACTCCATAGAACAAAACAACAATCAATATACGTATTATTGTTGTGTGTATACTCAATACAATAAGATAACCATTATATATAACAATGGGAAGAGACCCAACATTAACCAAGGATAGTTGTGACAACTGGACAGATAAGGATGCCTACGTGAGCTTACAACTAATACTAGTTGGTTGCATAGGAAAAGTACACTAACAACCTACCTACCTCTAATCCATTAGGAAAAAAGGCGTCACTTATTCAAATCCTCTTTGTAAGAAATTATAGTCTTCTTCAATATAGACTAAAAATATGAACAATAAAATCCTTACCCACAATATATCCCAAGTTCATCCATATGCCTAGCATGTAAAAATAGATAGGAAAGTAACTTCCATCTTTTTTAACCCGTATACTCTTTGAGAGTTGGACAAAATGGGGAGATACCTTTAGAAAAATACCTTTGTTCCTCCCTTCTTATGAAGGAGGCCAGAGACCTTTGGGAAAATCCCTTTGTTCTTCCATTCCTCCAAGGAATCTACGAAGAAATTCCCTAAATTATCATGGATAACTTATTTCATCACACCAATTTGGAAAAACCCCATGTGGGGAATCAAACTTACCAAATACAAAAGAGTTTCAAAAAAGATAAGCATGACCCCATCCCAAGCTTGGTCTAAATATGTAATACTCAATTTGAAGAATCCCACATATCTATCATATCCTAGAAAGTACAAATGGTCAGATTATTTCCCCACATGATTGGTTTCCCTGGTGTTTTGGTTAAAAAAAATAGAGACGATACCACATTTTTCAGAACTTAAAAGACTAAGAAAGGGAAGAGTTAATGGTCCCCTCATAGCCAAAATATTCAAATTGAATTTTGACAAAGCCTCCAAAGGCAACCCAATGAATTATGAGAGTGTCCAATTAATTAGAGACAAATGGAGTTGAGAAGATCATTTCCTTGGGGAAAAAATGGAGTTATGAACGCCATTTTCTTGAGGGGAAATTGTGTGGCTACAAATAACCAGGTAGAGATGACAACACTGCTTGAAGGATTCAAACTTAATAAATCTTTGAATATTAGATCCAATAAATTCGAGGGTGATTAAAAATTGATCATTGATATCATGAATGGATTAACAAATACTTAAAATTGATTTCAAGTAACAATGTGAATTGGGTCTTGAGATCTACACAAAACATCGATATTGCCTTTTCTCACAACATATCAGGAACAATGAGGCTAGGATGATTGGATTGCCAACTAGGAAATATCTTTATTGGGTGATTCACTTTGTTTAAAACCAAATACTCAGTTTGTTTAATACTACATGAAAAACTAGTTTAAAAGGATCGTTGAACTGTTAGGAGGACCCATCTACAAGCAATTTATGACAATTGGTTGTTAAGAGCTTTTGGAGGCGCTGAACTATTGTTTTATATGCAATACCATCACTTGCTCAAAAATATCTCATGCACATTATCGAAAAATAATTGGAGGCACTAGACCACTGTGATATTGTTATGAACATAAAAATACATATAAATAGGTATAAATAGGTAATAATTAATAATATAAATAACTAATGATTAATAATTAATTATGAAGAGACATGACATATGCAAGGTCATTTCTCTTATGAAAGGGCACCCCTGTGTGGGTATATATATACAAGCCCTCATTTTTGTTGTAATATCATGTTATTCATATTCTTATACATTTATTATTAAATATATTTACTATCCATAAATGGATTATTGTGTACAGTCCTATTTATACTGGATATTTACATAGTGAATCAGCGTGGTTCACCACAATGGTATCAAAGCTTTGTTTTTCTGATCCTAGCTGATTTGGCTTTTGGCCAACCTCCAATTCTTAGAGTTTTTTTGATCGGGTTTTTTCCCACAATCGGGCTTTTGGCCATTAAAAATTCAAATACCGTCAAGAGTGCGAAATTCCATGAAAAAAAGAAAGAATTACTCCGTTGAAAATTTACAAATATATAGGTCCGCTACAAATTTATAGGAAAAAAAAAAAGACAGAATAATCCTGTTGAGATCTACGGTAACAACTGCCAAAGAATTAAAGTTGTAAGGCTCTAAAAAGGATTGTGAATCTAGGAGGAGACGTTGCCATTATAACTTCTCAAAATAGCCAAATCGAAGACGTCATAAAAAAACATTGCATATGCCCTTAATCTATTGAGGATTGAGAAGAGTTGTGATGATGTGGATTAGGTTGCCAATTGAACGCCACCACTCGCAACACGTAATACCAGGTCGACATTTGTTGCAACGTTTTAAATCCCGGTTGTAACCCTTGGTGGGTTCGTGGTTAAATAACCAAGTTGTAAATACTAAATAATTAATAAAGGTCGTGACTATTTTCATCAATCGTTGTTATAATAAGTTAAAAACAGATCATTAAATCACAAGGAAATTATAGTATAATCGTTGTAACTCTACGAAAGTGAGTTGGTCAGACTGCTGGCAACTGAGATTATTATGAGCCGTGGTCAATAGTTGATGTGTAAGAATTAAAACGTCAAGGGTTAACATATCATACATCGGAACACATATTGTCAACAGCTAAGACATCTAATACATCAAGGTGTAATTTAATTAAAAATAAAAATGATAAATAATCGTGAGTTGAGTACGGGACTCAAAGAGATTAAGTTGAAAGTTACAATATTATTTGACAAAGAAAGCTAGTTTATCGAAAGGCAGAGTAACAAATATTATATTGGATATTAAAAGTTTCATAAAACTGTGAGAATATATCATATTAAAGGTTTCATAAAAGTGAATATATTATATTCTAAAAGTCACGAAAAATAAAAAGGAAAAAAGTAACAAGTGAATATATTATTACATTAAAAATTAAAATTAAGGAAAAAAAGGATTCCTTTTTCCATTTTCGAAATTGTACTTTTTATAATTTTGAATACGGTTTTATGATTATTTTTATGATAAATAATTATATATATATATATAATTATTTATTATAAAAATAAAGAAAAAAGAAATTATTTATATTTATATAATCATATTTATATATGAAAAATAATCATATATATATATATATATATAGAAAATTATCTATTATAAAAATAATCATAAGACCGTATTCAAGATTATAAAAAGTACAATTTCGAAAATGGAAGGAGGAAGGTTTTTTTATGAAGGTTTTCCAGTCGTATGTTACGGTTTTTCGACATTAAAGAGCAGTATTCAAGGCAGAGAAGTTAACATCCTTATCAACTTAGACTATAATGAAAATTACATTAATATTGATTTGGTAAATTAGTTATTAATTCCAGAGTTGAATATAATTGAAAAGAAAGATATTTTTTCAAATTAAGGATTTACAAGTTAAAATTTATGAATATGAATATAGATCTCAATTCTATGTCACAACTATGTATAGAGAAGAAATCAACATCATTATCGGGCTATCCTGGTTTAAACGTCTAGGTACCTTCATCTTAAACATGGAAAAAAAGTTTATGACATTCCCCTATAAGGACAAGATGATAACATTACAAGACACTACATCGGAGCCAAATTCGATAACACTAGAAGACTTTAACGATATCTCATAAGTAATACTTCAAGAAAATAAAAAAACAATACAAAAATAATTTGAAAAAGTTATTAAGGATAAAAACAAAGAAATTTCAAAGACATAAAAACGGGCGACTCAGAGAAGCTAGGGTTTTGCCGACGGACTAGGGTTCTGCAGATCTCTCGCGCTGCGGGGTTCCAGCAATGGCCCCAACGGGGCTCATGTCTCCCAAGGAAGGAGGGCCGGCAGTCGATTCTTACAGTCAAGCCACAACAGGAGGCAAGGATGCTGAGAGGTCTAAGCGATCGACCTTTGAGCTGCCGCCAGACCTGTACTCGAAAATATGGGAAGAAGGCGCGTTCAAGGACTGAGAAATGGAGATCGACCCCGAGAAAGAAGCTTCTTCTCCCACAACGTCAGCTCCATGGTTTCCTGGTAAGTGTATTCCACAAACACCACAAGCCCCAAAGTATGTGATTAGCTCACCACGCATAGAAGAGCAAAAACAATTCATGAGAGACTATGCCCTGGTGGGGAAATTCCTAGGGTTATGGTCCTCAGAACGGGATCTGATCAAATGGATCTAATACTGGTAGAAGTCAAAAGGTCACTACGAATTACAATTAGGATCTAAGGGCTTTTTTACAATAATCTTCCACAACCTTGAAGACCGTAACCGCATCTTTGATGGAGGGCCATATTTTTTCAACTCGACAGGCCTCTTCCTGCGTTTCTGGACGGAGAAGTTCAGTCCTGAAAAGGAGGACTTTGCTCATGCGCCTGTATGGATAAGATTATATTCTCTCCCACATGAGTTCTGGCTAGAGGAAGTCCTGGCTGGTATCGACAATACCATCGGCATCTATGTCAAGTCGTCCGAGGCCACCAAGCAAAGGCGTTACACCTCTTATGCACGAATCTGCGTATACCTGAATATAACTAAGCCACTCCCTGGTTCCATCATACTGGAATATCATGACGAGGATTGGATCCAGACCATCGACTATGAGCACATTCCATTCCGATGTCGGAGATGCCACGAGCACGACCACCTCTTTAGAGAGTGCCCCCTCAACAATGCTCACAAGGAAGGAAACCCAGACAACAGCAAAGACAAGGACGACTTCACTCAACCCACAGGGAAAAGAAGACCAGGAGGAAGAAGACAACCAGCCCAGGTAAGTAAAGATCCCTCAACTAGCAATAGATTTACAGCTCTGCAAGACCAACCAGAAAACCCTGCAAGCCACTTACAGCCTAATGAGCCACCGTCGGCTAATGGATCTCATACGACCAAACAAGGGGAGGACAAAACCCCTCTGAGCAAGGGACTAGAAATTACCCCCTCAAACGCGAATCAGGAATCGCAAGATCCTTTGGATACAGAGGATGGAGATGAAGAAATGGAGCTGGAAGAGCCAGATTTAGCAGGGGTCGATCTGGTACACCTCGAGCATGCATATAGGTAGCATAAACTATACACAATACCCAGAGATCAATTACGAAAGGTGCATAAAGTCTTCCTCAACTCCTCTGTTAGATTCTCGGCAAGAGCCAGTCAAGGGTCGGGAATACAAAGTAGTCAATCAAAGAGCACCGGTAAATCCCAGAAAGATGAGAAGAAAAGAGGGCGGAAATCCACCAACAAGCTTATTCAAGAAATTGGACACTTCATGGTCAATTCAGGGCAAATCCACCTGATCTTGGATAGCTTCCCTCATCTCCCCACCCCCTCGTCATCATGAATATTATTTCATGGAATATCAGAGGCCTTAATGGGCGTAGCAAGCAAAAATTGCTACGAGATCTGATTATTGCAGAAAAACCTGATAGAGTTCTTCTGTAGGAAACAAAATGTGCCTCAGAAGATGTGGACAAATTACTCCTCTATTGTTGGAAGCAGGGGGCAACTGTTTCAGTAGGAGCCATAGGTAGAGCAGGGGGACTAGACATCCTTTGGAATACAAGTTCAATACTGCTAGAAAACTTCATGGCTATAAGAGGGTCCATCACCACAGACTACAGACTCATTGGTTCTAATAAACCAGGACACTTAACTAATGTATATGGTCAACCCAGCATAAGGGAGAAGGCCGCCTTCCTTAGGAATCTGGAATTCCTAGCCACCTTAAATCAGCACAATAAATGGATTATAGGAGGGGATTTTAATATCATCCGCAGCCTGGAAGAGAAAAGAGGAGGCTCCAGAAGACTGGACCAAGAAACCAACAACTTCAATAGCTTCATAGATAACCACCGCCTCATCGACCTGGAAACCATCAATGGCACTCACACTTGGACAAACAGAAGAACTGGCATACACCAGATCTCTTGCAAGCTCGACCGGTTCCTCATCTCAGACTCTCTCATGTTAGAAGGCACAACTATGGAGTCTTCAATCCTGGACATCCCTGGATCGGACCACTGGCCTATTCAGCTCTGGCTGGATATCCCAACTGCGACAGGAAAGTAACCCTTCAGGTTTGAGCAGTTCTGGCTCGACCACCCCGACTTCTAGGCAAACATACAGAACTGGTGGAGGGAGGCAGAGATCACTCAAGGCTAAAAAATGTACAGGTTCCAGCAAAAATTAAAGAACCTTAAACAGTCCCTCAGACTCTGGAATAAGAACACCTTCGTCAATATCTTTGAATCTCAAAGGCAGTTAGCAAACCGCATGAGTGAAATTCAGAATCAGATCAGAACCCGAGGGCTCACAATTGAGTTAAAAAGCCAGGAAGAAGTTGTAACCCAACAATTGGCAGCCAGGAAAAGACAATAAGAGATCCTCTGGAAACAAAAGTCGTGCATCCGATGGCTCAAGGAGGGAGAACGCAACACCAAATTCTTCCATAGAACGACCATTCACAGGAGGCACACCAACAAAATCACGAGCCTTATCTCTGCAACTGGGGAGACCCTTCACTCACATGAGGATATGGAAGCAGCTCTGGTTGGATAT
>JZKD02S1746058.1:668619-691360 GCA_000966675.3 Picea glauca | reverse complement strand
TCTAACTTTATAATTACAAACAATCATGCAAAATTAGTGTATACTATAACAAACATTCAAACAATATATATACATATATATAATTTTATATAAAATTGACAAAATAAAAACAGATGATGAATATATAGCTAATTACCATGGGACGATATTCATTCGATCCGCCATCAATGTGCCCATATTTCCTACAATGTTTTGTAGCTGTTGCTATTAAAATTCTTACAGAACGTATGAGGAAACATTTTTTGCAAGGGCAATAACATCTACCATCACCCTTTTCACATGCTTTACTTTTTTCCCCACCTCTAACTATATTCTGCAACATTCTTCCGCACAACTTTCACACAAAAATACCCTTTCAGAACCGTTGTTGTTATAGCAAGATTGTCGCAACATATTTAAATCGTCAAATATTTATATGTCAATTTAGGTCACGGTCATCGCAATTGCGATGACCATGACCTAAATATTTCTTTTTCTTTTTACCTATTTATTTTTTATATTTAGGTCACTTTGTCAAAGAATCGAACGATTATAACGGTCATATCGTCTCTCTTGCAACGAACGTTGACTATATCAATTTAGACTTTGTCAAAATGTATAACGGTTAATATGGATAGTATCAAAAAGTGTAACGGTCAATAATGAGTGTCGCTCTTGCTATGAAAACACAAGTTTGTCGAAATAGAGACAATAGTCCACAATCTTGATGATCGTCGCAAAAAAAATGAAAGTTTGTATTCGTCGATAGAGCGACGAATACGGGGTGGATTTAGATCAAAATTGAAAAATTGAACTTTATCTCTTGAATTTTGCAACGAAAGAGTACTTTCGTCGCAAATTTTTCAATATGTAGTAGTGACAAGACAAATCCCTGGGAATTTTTTGATGGGGCCTCACAAGGAAATTGTTACAGATGAATCCAGCCTATGGATACGCCATATCTCCCTTGGATATGCCCTTTATCCAAGACAAATAGAGGGGCTAGATCCCTATGGTTCTCCCTAGATATAATTAGATTTATTTCCTTTTAACCAAGAAGGGTGTTGAACATACCTTTCGAATGATGGTTTTCCTTGCATATCTGGATGATGTAGCTCTCAAAATCCATCTACAGTTCCTACGATTTTCTTTCTACACACAAGGAGACAAACAACGACCAATCTACTATTCTTCTAGTGTTAGGAGTTTCAAATATACTAGATATATCCTTCTATATTTGTTACTAGAAAAATCGATAAGTGCTTACACGAACTAATCTCCCTAACTTCAACAAGAAATTAGAACAAAACATGACATAATACAAACTTCTCCTTAGATTTCCATTGTAATATATGCTAGTTCAATGAGCGATAAATGACATACCATTTAAACATCATTTGATCCTTGCTAGCATTGTCCTTGCTCCATCTCAAGGTCTACGGGATGTTGAACCTGTTGAGGAACACAAACCAACAAAGATGGAGAAACGATATATAAATTCCAATGAAAACCTATGCAAGATCAAGGAGTTATGCAATAAAAATGGAGACACTTTTATAGGGAAGAAATGTATTACTACATTATATTGATGAAAGTGGATAATAAAACCTATGCCTTGATGTTGCAAGGTCCCTTCCAATGGCCCTTTGCCTCAACACAAATACCTTTTCTCCAATGCTTTTGATGAAGAGTATACACAACCTGACTTGAAAAGATAAAGCAAAGCTATCACAAGCACAATCTTCGACAGAATTCTTCATACATAAGCCAACCTCCCTTTTCCCATGAGATATCCCTCCTTATATAGAGTGAAGAGGGATGGATGAAGAGATTAGGAAGATCCCACTAAATCAAGGAAGTGAGTGATATCCAAACCGATCGGAGGCCACCTCATCCTTTTGAAAATTCCATTCTAGAACCTTCGATAAATTCACCTTTTCCCCTTGTTTGAGCATCATTGCACCCTCAACATTAGCAACCTGCGATGACATCGCATGACACTATGGTGCAACATGCAACGATTAGGGATCGTTGCACCCTTAACACTGGCAAGGTGTGATGATATTCTTTGATAGGGTTTTTCAATAAGGAAAATATGATTCCATTTCTGAAGGGAAAGTCTTATTTCTTCAATATCCTTCAGGGAACAAATAAATAGGAAATACACATATCATCAGTGGTCACGAGGGTGACGAAAATAATGTGTAACACCTCTATAAACCAGTTAGTTAAAAAATGGGTCAAATGTCCATTGAGTCACACCCATCATCTTCTGGTACTAGTGCTCAAACCATTGTATCTTCGTCTCAGACCTCCAAGGTGAATGCGGTGGAATCCATGAAAATGACGAATCCTCTACAACTGGGAAGCAATAAGGAAAGAAACAAAAAGAAAAATTCTAATACTAATAAAGGGACTGCCTCCAACCAAAACACATAGGAGGGAGGCACTAAGGAGAAAATGAAGAGTCATTTTCCCTACAAAATTTGTGGGGATGACCACCCTACTCACCAATGTCCTCAGAAGGATGAGGTCCATATATTTTTGGTACAACAATGCCTCCCAATAAACCTTCTATCTTAACCCATTATTTCCCCTCTCAACCTCAAAACATGGTTTCCACAAATCGTTCCCCTCTACAAGGGGGCATGGCAGGTACTGCTCACCACGAGGGATCTTCTTCAAATACTTCCATTTTCATGTGCGACCAAATGGTAAATTTTCAAATGGGATCCAATAATTACGACATTCTTGAGCCTTCTCATGTTGATCCAGAAGTATCATCTTCTTCCCATCCTTTTGGCCCTCTTCATATGGAGAATCCATCTTTTGATGCATCACTTCACCCCTCGAAGGGATTTCTTTGATGCACAACTTACAATCCTAACACATGGGTTTCCCACAACTATAGTATTGTGGAAGACTTGGTGCCATGTTTTCTCTTGAAGTCCTCCAAAGATTCCTAATGCAACATAAAGATTTGTTGTCTACCATAGGCGAGATTAATCCCTCAAAGTTGAGTTTGGTAACCTTTGATACTAATCAGGTTACTCATAGGCTCTCCCATCAATTCTCTTTTTAAATCATAGTGCGATCATTGGGGAAAAACATCTACTAAATCGTAATTGATGAAGGAACCTCAACTTGTATCATGTCTATGTCTTGTATGAAATCCCTTGGCTCTCCTAAGCTTGAAATTTCTACAACACTACTGAAAGCATTCGATGGATACACATTCCAACCCCATGGAATAATCACCACCTTACCCATCGATTTAGGTGGTAAGACTATCTATGTTGATGTGGAGGTTTTTGATGTACCTCCTGAGTACAATTTGTTACTTGGGCATACTTGGTTCTACGAGATGGATGCAATTGTCTCATCAATATTCATGTCCTATGCTTCCCTCATCATTGGAAAATCATTGCGATTGATTAGCTCACATTTAACCTATTGAATGGTGTTTTCATTGATTTCAAAGTCAATTATTGGTGATTATTTCATTGATGTAAAAGCAACAAAGAAGACAAGACATGAAGAATGCATCCTCCTTGGAAGCAGTGAAGAAGAGAAGAAAATTCACCGCAATGAAGTCTTGAATTCAAGTGATGAAGGAACCTTGACATGATCACTTTTAATATACATCAGTATATTACAATAATAGGAAGTACCAATGGACAAGAATCCCTAAAGTAAAGAAAAGGAACCCTAAAAGTGTGGTCAAGAATCCATGGAGTTGATTGAAGAAAAAAAGAATGAAGGATATCACAAATGCATGCAAAAACTCCATGGATTGATAGTCCTCATCAAGACATTTCCAATGATAGGTGGTATATCATGAAGCTCCTTACGATTGAGGAGATATTCCCTCTTAAAGATGATCATGATAATTTTCCCAAAAGAAAAGCAAAGAATCCCTGGAAGGAAGCCCTTAAAATGTCAAGCGAACTATGGTCAAGAAGCCCCAGAAGTAAGTAAGGGAAAACCTAGAAGCAAGGATATGTTACCCCTAAAGTTGACCCCAAAAAGATAAAAATAAAGTTGCAAGTGGAAAGTCGGCCCCAATTGGAATAAATATTTAAAAAATAATTAAAAGATGAAGTTGACCCTAATTGTAAATAAAGTAAATATTATGTTGGATAGGTCAGCCCTAAATCAAAGCCTAAATCTACTATATATAGGTGCTCTGACACCTCATTCTAACCATAAAATCAAGAGGATCTTTTCTGAAGTAATTGGAAATTTTCCTGAGGCATGTCAAGATGAATCTATGAGGTATATCCAAGTGAGTGAGGGTTTGTTCTGAAAAAAGGTTAAGGGAAAATTTCAGGAGTCTATGGGAAGAGTTTGAGGTCTGTTCTGAGGTAGATTTCAGATGTATAAGGTATTTTCTTAGGAATATTCTAAGACAAGTTTAATACCATATTTGAGGCGAGTTTGAGGTCGTTCTGAATAAATATTTGAAGTGATTTTCTAAGGTATTTAGGCCCAATTTGAATCTTGTTTTTGAGAAAATTTTAGAGAAGGAATTAAAAAGGAACAAAAAAATAGAAATGGATGCCATCCTGGATGAATTATCTGATTTGGTAAAGGTCAAAGTGGGAAAATTCTCATTAGCCAAAGATATTTGGGATAAGCTATATAATTTCTACTCTAAGGGATCTCTTCTTACAATCACAGAACTAGAGCATGTTGATCAAGATAAAAAAGATGCTAAGATAAAACTAGAAGAAATAATCTTGCCAGGTTAGATAGATCCAAAAGAAGCAATTGGTGATGGTATGGTAGATCATGAAGCAAAATTATTGTGTTCCCTAGAAATACAAAGAAAATAACTTGAAAAGGAAGAAAAATAATTTACTCGATTAAAAATCAAGGTAAAGGAAGCAAAAAAGAGAGAAGAGATTTTGACAAGTCAACTTAAGGAAATATATAAGGACTTAAAAAAGATTGAATCGGAATTTAGTCAACAAGAAAGAAGATTTGAATAAAAAGTCCTCTCCTTGAAAACCCAACTTGAAGAAGCAAAGAGAAGGAAAGAAGTAATAAAGATCCAGATGATGAAGAAAGAAGAAGATTGTGAGAAGCTTGAAGAAGAATTTGTTTCATTGAGGGTTGAAGTTTTCAAGCTCAACGAAGACATGAAGATCTCTCAAGTGCTAGAAGACATTTTTCAACTATTAGAAGTCACCATTCGATAAAACAGGTCTTGGATACATTTATGAGTCTTCATGCAAAGAATATGCACACACCAATTTCAGCAAGAGCACTGAAGAAAGAGGAAGCTCCAAACTTATAGTAAATAAAGTTGAAGAGAAGTGTTCTAGGTTGCTAGAAAGGAAGAATGAAGAGAAGGATAAGAATTATGAAAACATTCTTACACATTCCTATCAAGGAAAAGATTAAGAAGGAAGGGATCATGGTCAACAAGAGTCAAAGAGGAATGAATGCAAAATAGGTGTATCTCCAAGAAGACCTTCTACCTCCAGGTATCAAAGAAGCTTCAATCATTGTGAAGGAAACAACATAATATAATATCACAATCAACTAAGACATGAATTTAGAAGGACTACATCACAAACAGGATCATTTTATCCTAGGTATCAATGTTTCTTTCTTGGTTACTATTTTATTTGCAATAACCTTGGACATAAAGCTATAGATTGTAGTACATATGGAAGAAATGTTCAAGCAAGAGGCGTTTATACGAATCCTTACAATATTGAATGTTACAAATTCCACAACTATGGACACATAGGTCGTGATTATAGAAGAATGATGGAGTCTTCCTCGGAATACAACATTTATATCATATACAATAAGGTTTGGAGAAGAAACAAAAACCAAGAAGAATAGGTGAATGAAG
This sequence comes from Picea glauca, assembly GCA_000966675.3. Taxonomy (NCBI): domain Eukaryota; kingdom Viridiplantae; phylum Streptophyta; class Pinopsida; order Pinales; family Pinaceae; genus Picea; species Picea glauca. The sequence goes on along the minus strand of JZKD02S1746058.1, from coordinate 685,515 downwards.
AACTCCCAGATATCATACTCACAAGAATTGTAGACTTGAAAAATTGTGACGAATCTACAGGAAAAGAGGAAGATGTCAGAATTTAGAATGATGATCCTACAGTAGAACAAATTTTTCTAAGAAATATGGCTTGGAGGCTCCCAGTAATGTGAATTTTGAAGAGGGGGAGTCTAAGTAGTAGCTATTACAGATCAAAGTACTATCTTTCAAACAATCTGAAGTGTTTTGGGAAGGTGGATTCACAATGATTTGATGGAAGACTTGTGAAATGTATCATGACAGATTGGTTGATTACTTCAAGGTGTAGTTTAGAACACATATCCATGTAGGTATGAAGGGGTTAGCTGGTAGACACAAGGAATATCATTATCTCACGACTAGAATATTCCAAGTATATATATTCCAACAGAGATATATTCATTGGTTACATTCGAGAATGTGTTGGATGACCTAGTGTTCTTGTTATATACTTGTAGAGTTTGATCTAATTATAGAGAATACTAGTGGACATATTTTACTCTGCTTGAGAAGTAGGAATATGTGGTGATCAGTTGCAATAGATTTGAAGAAGCTCTCAAAACAGTGAAGTGGAAGATTAGTCAGCATTGTGCACAATAGAGTAGTAGAGTCATGGACAATTTTTTGACATATGGGTATAAATAAATTCGTGAGATATTTTGCAGGACTAGAAGACAATACTTGACATGAATCAAAGAAGATGTGTGATAGTGGATGAAATCATGAGCTCAAGAGTAATTGAAGAAATGTAGAAGGACTCATTGGCATTATCGTCAAGGGGAATGTTTAGTAAAGTATTTGTCTTAGAAAAGAATCATATTTATAGGTGGAACCAACACAGTCACATGAATGCAAGTTATAAGAGGCACAACAATACATGGGGAGAGAAACTATCAGGGGGAGTTACCCTTTGCCATTGATGTCAAAGAGGGAGAGAGAGATCAAGATCATGATCACAGGGGGAGTATGAGTGTTTCCATCAATGATAAATGGGGATATTGTTGAATAGTGTTTTCATTATTGTCAAATTTAGTCGTTGGGGATTATGTCATTGATTTCAAAGAAGACAAGACATGGAGAATGCATCCTCCTTGGAAGAAATGAAGAAGAGAAGGAAATTCATCGCCATGAATACTTGAAGTCAAGTGATGAAGGAACCTTGACATGAGAACTTTTAATATACATTAGTAGATTAGAATAATAGGAATTATCGATGGAAAAAAATCCCTAAAGCAAAGCAAAGGAACCCCATAAGTGTGGTCAAAAGCCCGTGAGTTGATTGAAGGAAAAGAGTGAGAAGGAAATCACAAATGAATGAAAAACCTCCATAGATTGATATCCCTCATCAAGATATTTCCAATGATAGGTGGAACATCATGTGATTCCTCACAATTGAGGATATATGCCCTCTTAAATATGATCATGAGAATGTTCCCAAAGAAAAGCAAAGAAGCCCTAGAAGTAAGGAAGGGAAGCCCTAAAAGAAAGGATAAGTGACCCCTAAAGTCGGCCCCAAAAAGATAAAAATAAAGTTGCAAGTGTAAATCCGGCCCCAATCGGAATAAATATTAAAGAAAAAATTAAAAGGTGAAGTCGGCTCCAATTGAAAATAAAGTAAATATTATGTTGGATAGGTCAAACCTGAATGAAGTCCTAGATATACTATATATAGGCACTCCTACACCTCATTCTAACCATCAAATCAAGAAGATATTTTCTAACGTAAATGGTGTGTTTCCTGAGGCATATCAAGGTGAATATTTGAGGTATATCCAGGTGAGTTAGGGCCTATTCTGAGAAAATTTTGAGGGTAGATCTAAGGAGAATTTCAGGCGTTTGTGGGTAGATTTTGAGATTTATTCTAAGATAGATTTTAGGTGTATAAGTTATGTTCTTAGGACTATTCAGAGACAATTTTAAGACCATATCTTAGGAGAGTTTGAGGTTGTTTTGAAACAATATTTGAAGCAATTTTCTGAGGTATTCAAGCAGAATTTGAAGCCTATTTTTGAGAAAATTTCATAGGAGTCTCTAATGTATAGAAGGGTTGAGTCTGTGCTCTATCCTGAGCATGGAGTAAGTCCATATTTCATACATGTTTATGCCAATATTCTCAGCAATATCTTATTTCCATTATGGCTAAGTTCAAAGTAACCTTTTAGCATAAATCCCTAGCGTGGATTCCAAGTCTTGTATGCAGATTTGATAGAACAACATGAGAGTAATATTGCAAACCAATTGAGAGGGGTTTTCAAATTTGTCTATGGAAATAATTTGAAAGATAGTTAGGCTAGGCTTCAAGATTGTTTTCAGAAAAACTTAGATTGGATTTGGAGGGTTGTTCAAGTCATACTTCAAGTGAATATCTTGTTCTAGCAATGGTTCCATTTTGGCAATATGAGGATGTCTCAATGAATATGCTAAGAAGGTAATTGTAACCAATTGTTGAAGGATTTTTTTGAGCTTGTTTTGGAAAGAAATGTGACTCATCAAAGGGTTAGTCTCAATAGATGATAGAATTATATTGATAACCTAGAGAAGATGTTAAAACAACATATATGACCCAACAAAGGTAAAGAAGGCAACATGTCAAGGTTACATATCCAGGGTAATTCAAGCTGTCTTTTGCAGGTATCAAGGAAATGGTTTTACCTTGCAATGTTTGATCAAGGTTGTATTTTTGTGAGTCTTGTAGAGGATTCTTGAGGGAAGAAATTATATTCAGTAACATTGATTTGTGAGTAGCAAGATGTTGACCCAAAAATATGCTCTGGGCTCAACATGGTGTTTTACACTTTCATACCTCCACAAGCGTCCCTTTGTGCTATGGTTCTAGTTGAAGACAGTGGTGGAGGTCATAGTTAATATGGCCTATGCCCTTGAAAGAGTATCATTTGTATACCTTCATAGGTTTTTGAACCCTCCCACATCATAATTCCTCATGTAAAGACTGTTCGGTTCAGGTTTCATGATCTAAGCATGCAGTCTGCAAAAAATTTAACGTTGGCGCCTTTTGCCTGTCACTGGGAGGGTCCCTTGGGGATGAGGTCCTTTCTCAAAGAATAAAATGAAGTATTGTCACAATTTTGGAAATAAAATTCTTCCATATTGTAGATATCAAAAAAATATTTCCAACATGCTATCACAAGCTCGATTCTGAGTCCGTATGACCCCCTTATGAAGGACGCAAAGTTAGCGTCACCCGAATGGCCAAAAGAAACAAATGTGACTTCCTGGTATGATTATGTTAAGAATATTATTTCAAAAGTAAAATCAAACCCATACATGGTGTAGGGAAGTGCGATACCTTTCCAATGATATATCGTGTGCTTGGTTTTTACCCCAAGTTGGTAAGAACGAGATTTCGCAAGTTCATAACCAATTTCGGACACTAGATTAGTTGTAGTGATTCAGGGTTTAAAAACTCTTGGACTCAAATAATATATCAAGCGATGTCGTGTTGTAATGGACTCAAATACATTTCCAACAACTCCTCATTTTCCTCATTCCGACCTCATATGGCTTGGTTAGAGTTGTCACAAGTTGGTCAATTATTTCAGGAACATGGGGGAAACCAACTAGGGTAGTAGGGTTTCATGATAGATAAAACAACCATAAATGGCCTCATCACACACATCTATGACCACCTCATTGAATTAATCGTCAATACATTTCCTACGATACTTCATTTTCCTCGATTAGATATTGTATGGTGATTTGGCGCCTTTCACAAGATTGGGTTCCATGTGGGCCCACCAATAAGTCAAGGGTTTTAAGAGGCCACTGTTTCAGGCCAAAATTGAGGGATGAGGTGGCATTATTTCATATTAGTGACGACATATTCTCTATGGGATCGTCGATACCTTGCCAACAACGTTCCTTGCATCCAATTCTGACTATGTCTCATTTGGAAACCTTTTTGGGCTAAGTCAACAACAACAAGGTCAAAGTCAAAGTCAAAGTCAAACATTGACTTGCATAATTTTTGAGGAATAAAAACAAAATAATGGGAAAATTATACAAAATAAAAAATTTTAGAAAATCAAGGAGAGGACATGCAACCTCCCTCATGAAATGTTGGGTAAATTTATTTTTTTTGAAAAATTAGAAAACAAAACCCCCCCTCTCCCCTCTGTTATCACCCCATAAATTATGGGAATCAATTGATGACTTGGATATTATCTGTATCTGGTGATTGGGTTGACAAATGATATTGAATTCTTGGTCATACCTTTCCAAGCAATAATAGCAACTTGGTCATACCTTCCAAGCATGACCAAGTTCTTTTAAATTGTCAATGTTGATAGGTTAGTGAATGCATCTGATCAGACCATCTAATCCTGGTCAGATAGCCCCTAGGTTAGAGTTAGTGAATACATCTGATCAGACCTTCTAATCCTGATCAGATAGCCCCTAGAAAGAATAAAATCTTAACCCAACTGCTTAATCTGGGTTAATTGCCTTGTGACAGTAGGTTAGGATGTAGGTTGATTGCTTTACCTGCCTTGCCAAAATAAAGCCAAATCGATAAAGATGTTACCCTGTGACTCCAATGCCTAAGTGTAATTGAATTGGTGCCCACTTGGTGGTGTATATGAGAAAAATCAAATGAAAACCCATGTAAATGCCCTTATCCTAAAGTTTTCCTACATATGACATTTTCTGCCCCCTACCTATGTCTCATTCACCTTTCAATGATCCAGATCGCGATGATTATATCAACGGTCCACATTTGATTCCGGACCCCCCTTAGCGTTCTGCCTTAAACGGAAGGGGGGGGGTCCGGAATCGATGGTAATGCATGCGCAGATCTAGACGGTCCTGAAAGGGGCGCGCGAATCCACGACTCACATTGGATTCTAGACCCCCCCGCCCGTTCTGCCTTTAACGGAGGGGGGGGGTCCAGAATTGGTTATAAATTGGGTGCAGATCTGGATGGCTCTTAATCTAGCGCTCAAATCGACGGTCCACATTGGATTCCGGACCCCCCCCTCTGTTCTACCTTTAATGGAGAGGGGGGGTCTGGAATTGATATTAAGGAGCACATGGATATGGACGACCATCATACAAGCGCGCAGATCGATGGTTCTTAACACATTCCGGACCCCCCTTGGTGTTCTGTCTTTAATCAAAGGGGGGGGGTCCGGAATGAATATTCCTTCCAGCGGGCCCCTTGTTACACATGGCACGTTTCTATTGGTCCAGAGGTCAAATCCCTCACCTGCTACCTGACATCCCCTCACCCCTGGACGTCATCCTCCACTATCCCCACTTGTCCCACTTGCCCCCGGGTCGAAGTCCCATCCCGTTACTACTGTCAGTCCATGGTGTCAGCGCCATAACACCCTTCACTCATGAACGACCCTCTTTGGCGAGTTTTCCCCCAATCCCAAACCTCCACGTCAGTCATCTGTATACTTTGGTCACCATCACCTGCCATATCACCCCAAGTGGCCCGTTGTCCATTAATAACTGGATTATATGCCCATTGTCATGCTGACCGTTTTCCCGCGTCCGACCGATCCAGTATTGAATAAATATACCATTGCGACAATTTTCACTCGTTATTCATCCCTCGCGCCAGAACCACCCGTCGCACCAGAGAACGTATCTATCATCTCCCCACTGCTTCCCCGTCATTTTCCTCCACCCATGTAGACCCCACTAATGATTGTTTGTTGCAGGTACAATTACGGAGATGGTGTCTAAAACAAAGCCAGCCGAAGAGGAAGAGAATCCGTTCGTTCCGCCTCCAGTCGACCTGGATAAAATCCCTATGGTTGACAAAGATAAGTTGATAGCGGACACCATATGTAGTTTTGACTTTTTGGATCTGCAATCATGGCTCCAGGAAGTTTTCCTAGACTAGAGCGACGAGATTGGGCTCTGGGAGTCCAATCTGCCCCTCTATATGTTCCCACAAATTCATCATTTCCCAGAGTTTTCACTCAAGTGCCAAGCTCACTGTGTCCCCGAACAGAAGGTCGTTGTTTCTTCCTCTAGGGATGCCCTTTTCTTCATTACCCCAGAGGATATCAAACAAATGATGCAGATAACCCGCCCGGAGTCTGCATCCCCATTCGACCTGGAGATCCTCACTGAGCTCTACCAAAAAATGACCTTCCCGCAGAGAGCTCAGATCATGGATCTTATCCTCCCCACTTCTGCTCCACTCCTGACCACAAATCCTCCGTACCCATCCTCTCTGTTTTCCACCAAAGGAAATCAGATTATTTCCTCACTATGCGCCCTGCTCGGGTACTATTCCGATCAGTGAGTAGATGAACCCATCCTTGGTTTTCTCTCTATCTTTTCAAATGATGAACAACCAACCACCCAATTCGATTACAACACCTTCTTGGCCCATAACATCCATGAACAACTGGTGAATTTCGCCACTGAAGGCATGTTCAGGTACTCGTCCATCCTAGCTTGCATGTTCGTCTACTTCCAAGCAGACAGATTCAATTTATCGATGCAGAAGATGGACGCCGACGGGAAGCCACAGCCAGTCATAGCGTGGACGTCTCTTCTAAAGTGAAATTCTGTCGAATACGACTTCGCGGTGTTCATTGATCAGTTTTACCACCCTGTGGTAAGTATGATGACTGGCATGCCTGAGCCACGAGTAAATGACGAAGTATGGAGAGTTCTACACCTCTCAGAAAATGCAAAGACAGGAGACTGGTACTTGTACCAGAATCACTCCGAGATCCGAGTCTACGGGTGCGAGTTGGCACCATACAAGCTTCCTAGATATATGCCGGTAAGAGTTTTCGCACTGGAATATATTAGGCAAATTATGAATTCTGATGATGTTCATTTTGTTTCCCTCAAAAAGAAGCAATAGTTGCGGATTAAAGGGAAGATAGGTTCATTCATCTGCAACAACAGAGGCGCAGGTGACGAAGCAGACAAACTGCTGAGGGAAATGAAATTCCCCACAAGTTTCACATGGCATTATGATCCCTACGGGATCATTTTAGAGATGAGAGTCAGAAATAAAAATGCCCCATATGCACATGAGCCTAGACCTGAAATCAAAAGGTTCGCTAATCAAACAGAATGGGAACCTGATACGTTGGTGGACATAGGACCAAATTTTGGGATGGAAAAGAAGGTAGCCTCAACAAGTGCACTCCCCACTGCCACACCTCAGAATCCCAATGAAAAGAGGCCTCGACAAGAATCTTCTTCTCGGGTAATAGAGGTGTCTTCGGAGGAATTTAATCTGAACGCCAAAAATCCAAGGACCGTCCCAACGGCAGGCACGACAGTGGAGCAGGAGATCACAACCACCACAGTGGCCTCCCAAGGGGTCAAGCCCATAAGTCTAACTTTCATTTCGAGTCAACACATGTAGATTGCAAAGACATTGAAAACCACAGACTCTCCCTTAGATACTCCACCAAGCAAGACCGGGCCCAAATTGGGCGTTTTTGAGAAATACGACTTAATCAAAAAGAGGAACCAGACCCTGACCAGTAGCGCCTATGCCCAATTTCAGAAGAAGTCAGCCACAACTCAACACTGGCTCCTTTCGGCATTCGATACAGAGAAAGGGAGTATGCATATGGCCTACCTCCATGCACAAGTGTTGGATCCCAAAGTAATATCCGATTACAAAAGGGTCACAATCGAGTTCCAGGCCAAGGACGTGCACCCAGCGGACCAGATGGATCTGCATAAGCAGACTGGAGAGATGGTTTTCCACACTTTAGCCCACTCTACAACTTCTACTTCAAAGTATCGGGTAGCTTTGAGCAATGCCCAGACACAGCTAAAGATGGAGAAAATATCATCCTTCACGAAGGACAACAAAATCAAAACATTGGAGGAGCTGGTCCTCAAGATTGGCTATGATCCCGCGAATGTCAAAGCAGCTGAAGAAATGATTAAGAAGAAAAATGAAGACATCGCGTCCTTAAGGAAGCAGCTAAAGATCCCTCCAATAGAGGATCCGCAAACGAAAGAGATAGCCGAAAAAGAAGGAGAAAAAGATGAAATGCTGAGATTACTCATAGAGAAGAATGCTTAGTTGAGGGAGATGGAGGCCGAGATGGAAAAACTGTTAAAGGAGAAAGAGTATACGAAGACATTGGAAGGCATCCCCTTAAGCGTTATCCCTATTGCAGGATTGAGCACAACGACAGTGACAGTAGTTCCATCCACAACAGCAGTACAGGTACTGGAAGGCACCATAGATCTGGCTAAGTCTATGGAGAGAATGAATTTGCAGGAGTCCAAAATTAGTAGACACAATAAAGAAATGGAAAATCTCCAAGAGCTGAAGACTTCTTTCCAGACAAGTCTAGCCAAAGAGAAGCAGGTGAACGAGCAAATCCGGAAGGAGCTACAGTAGCTCCAAAAGCAGACTGTGGCAGGGAAGACTCTGGCCGAGGCCAAAGAAGTGATATGGACTGACATTTCCAAGTCCATAAATGAAATATGGCCTATGTTTCAAATAATGTTTGAGAAAAATGAGTTGTTCGAAAGGAGCAAACAGGAAGTGGAGAAAATCAGGACAGAGCTGGGAGACATGCCAGCCCAAGCTAATGAGATCATAAGATTCCTAAATTCAAAGACCAGGGAGGAACTAGAGGAATTGAAGATCGAGGACAGGACAGAAACTATACTGGAGGTGAAAAGGGTTCTGACCAAAAGAGGCCTCATGCAGCAGCTTGAGGAGAAAATCCAAGTTATGGATCAAGGAGTGCAAAGGTTTTTCCACAAGATAGATGCTCTACCAAGAAAAGGCCTACCTGGCATGAAGGTCATCAATGATAAATTGATGACACTCCCTGATTATAAGAAGAAGTTGACTGAAGCGTCTAGTTCCAAGTTTGGAGGGGTACAAGGGAGCGTCACGGGAAAAGCATTCATAGAAGCCCTGCAGTTGGATATTGATATCCAACATGAAATTAAGCATATATTCGTCGTCAAGCCCACATTTGCTAAATACACGGATATGGATGAAGTATACAGGAGATTGCTTAAGATCACAGTGCCAAGTCACATCAGATGGGAGGAGCTGTGTGATCTGCTAGATTAGCAGATGAGCTGTCATGATCCAGTCACCGATCCAGTCACCGGTCCAGTCAAAAGAGGTTGTGAAGGCACCTCGCCAACGGCCTACCCAGAAGTTCACCAAACAGTTGCATCGAGTCAGCAAAGTAGTTTTGATTAGTTAAGTTAGTTTTGCTAAAAATAGGACGAGCACGTCCTGATCAATTATGACAAGAACATTGTATTTTGACTTATAAATACTTCTTTTTTCAATGTATTGGGGGTTGTTGATTTGCACCTCCTATTGCTATCAAGCTGTAACAAGTTTGAGGAGATCTACCATTAATAGAGAAGAGGAAATTTACAGGATTCTTGCGTATGTTTACTGGTGATGTGTTTCCCTGAGTTAATGTTTTCTTTCTCTGTATTTCATTTTGTTGTCTGAATCTAATCTTTACGAATAACGTTATGTTACAGGATTTATCTCTGGTACCCTGTTTTCGATTCTAGAGGTTTAAGTGTTTATCTTCTAAATATCTTCAATTAAGAGATTCTTAAGTGCCTGTTGGTTGGAGTTATTTCCTTATCTTTTCTTCTGATCATCATTTAAATTATTAAAGATCCAGTGAATGTATTACCTCACCTTGTGAAATACTTCTTCATCATTTTTGGTTGTATCTCGGATCCCTTAAATACAGACCCCATAGCCCAATGGATGTGTAGTTTGTCTCAACCGACTTCAAAAAAAAAAACCCTTACAACAAAACCAACATTTTCTATAGCTAGCCTAATATCTTAATTTAAAACAAAGCTAAATTATACAGAGAGATCCCTCTCTGGAGATGGAAAGGCTAGATCCTAGCTCTAAAAGTGGTTGGTTAAGGTTACCTTTGTAGATTTCTTCTTTTTTTCAACCTCTAGGAAATTTACCGAGTGCTAACATAAATGGCGACTCCACTGGGGAAGAACTGAAACCAATATCTCACGACTTCTTTCCCCCGAAGAAAGTTTGACTCTGAGGAAAAAGTAATGTTTAGAGGTTAATTAACTCGGTACATATTATTCCCAGTATTGTTCTTAGAACCTTTTACTCCTATATGACTATCCCTGCAGCAGTCCAACCCAATATTGAGCCCGGGCTAGAGAATCAAACTCACATTGTGTCGAATCTTTTTAACCTAATCCTCAAAACCGCAAATAACCGAGAAGAGCGCGAACATTCATGGGAAGCCATTGAACGAGACATAGCAGCTCAAGAACAATTCGAAGCGAGACGACGTCAACGCAGAAATCTCCCATAGTCTCTTTTTACCATAAAATTAAATAAAAATTAAAACATATATAAAAACCAAAAAGAGTTCTGGCTCCCAAGAAAGTTCACACTCGATCTCATCCAGACCCAGAACCCTCTGCAGTGTTAGATAACCCAGAACAATTATTGAGGTGAAAGACCTTCATTTCCATTTCAGCGAGCGGTACTCCAAAGAACAGATCTCTTTCCTTTTCCGAAGAACCAGATAGCTCACAAAGCCTTGATCTTGAGCCTTTCCCGTTACGAAACTTGGCCAAAGCTCGGTCCGAAACCTTTGTGTCTAAGCTCATCTTCGACCCGACTGTGGTGCAACCTCGAACCCCGGAAGTTTTGTCTCCGACTACCAAGTTACAAATCAATACCTCAGCCCCACCCAGTCCTTCGTCACCCTCGTCTTCTGTTGCTACCTCTCCTATCTCCCCGGTCGTCGTTCCACCTCCTCCGCCCATCATGGCGGCTAGATATGCACCTTTGGTGTTGACTGCACCTCTGCATGCCATGCCCCAAGACTACCAGACTATACTTCCACAGTTTGATGCAAAGGGAACGTTAAGCGCACAACAACATGTAGATAAAATGAACGACTACCTGGATTTACAAGAAGTTGACGAAGTCGACGTTCAAATGAGACTGTTCGCTCAGAGTCTGACAGGGGACGCTAAGAAGTGGTTCAAATCATTACCCGCAGCCTCAATCCATGACCTTGTCGCATTCCAAAGAAGTTTCCTCGACAGATGGGAGGTAAAGAAAAACCCTCTCCAAATACTGTCAGAATACGAGAATATTAAAAGAAATCAAGGTGAATCAGTCCAAGACTATTGCACCCGTTTTAATAACCTGTATAATGCCATCCCAACTGAAATCAAACCTCCCCTGGGTTTGGCATTAATTAAATTCCCTGATGGGTTCGATGTCGACATGTCTTATCAATTAAGAGAAAGAGATGCTACCACCCTTGAAGACATGCAGAAGAGCGCTATTAGTGTAGAAGCCAATCTGTTGGAAAAACGAGTGCGCCAGAGGAATGAGAGGAGAGTCACGATCAAGGAAGAACCTTCCACATCCAACAATGATACCAAAATGGATACTGTAGTCAGATCATTGGCATTATTGCTAGAAAGATCAAACATTTCATACAGAAATCCTCCAAGAGACGACACTCCTGCTCCCCAAATCCGAAACCCCAATTTCAAAAGAAACCCTCCTCAAATCAGGCAAAGGGATCCTAGGGACCAAAGAGATCAGCGAGATCCTAGGGATCAAAGGGAACAAAGGGGTCCATATCCACTGATTAGACCTCCCCTACATGAAAACTATGATGATGATGGAGGGGAAGTAATAGAGGAATTGGAAGACACTCATATCAACCTCATGGGAATACTCGACAATGAGGCTATTTTCCTTACACAAGAAGAGCAGGAACTATTTCTGCTAAACCAAACAAAGGTGAGTGGGGAGACTGAATATACGGGGCAAATAGCCTGGGAAAATGCTATTCTAGAAGTACACTGACAACACAACCTGTGGAGAAAGAAGACAGAGGGAAATTCCCCAAGAAAGACGATCGAAACACAGAAGTTAGCTGAGACCCAAAAAACTCCTGAGAAAACCGCTGCTGAGAAATCCTACGAGAAAGGTAAAACTGATGCCCCTGTGAAGAAAAACATCACCATACTGAAAAGGCCGGCACGAACCGAAGTTTCTCCTATTAACTTGCCTAGTACTTCTGACCGGAAGGATATGGACCAAGCAGAATCAACAAGTCAGACCCGAGCGCCGACACCTTTTAGCCTAGAAGCAGAATTGGCCAAAATTAAAATTCCCATCCCACTGACAGAGTTGATAAACCGAGGTGGTTATCGTTCACAGGTACTAAAGGCATTAGCCATCAAGCCTGGCATAGGCACCCAAGCCTTGACTATCGGATCAGTGACTCACTCAGACACTGTGAACCTCGCTGACGATCGCCCCGAACTCCTTTTCGGACCTGCCGTGGATGGTCGAGATGATACTGGTGATGTAGCTCCCTTTTATATCAATTTGAACATACATGATTTGATATTGCATAACGCCATGTTGGATTCAGGTGCCTCACACAATTTGATGCCTAAATCAGTAATGGAAAAGCTAGGATTGGAGGTCACCAGGCCTTACAAAGACTTACACTCGTTTGACTCTAGCAAAGTCAAATGTATTGGTCTGATTAAATATCTATGCATCACCCTGGTTCAGATCCCTTCAAAAATCATGGTAATGGACGTGGTGGTTGCAGACATCCCACCAAAGTATGGTATGTTACTGTCCCGGTCTTGGGGAGATAAGCTCAAAGGAACCTTACAACTGGATATGTGCTACGCCACTGTCCCAGTTTTTGGACAACAGAGGAGGTTATACAGAGAAACACTGATGAAATATATGGTCAGTAGTCAAGAGAAACCTCATAATTACCCCCTCTACTCCGCCCACTCAAACTTAGATTCATTCATCTTGTACAATGATGGTAATACTAAAGAACAAGGTACTCAGCTGATAGAAGGTGTAAAAAGTCAAGATGAAAGTCCGAAAAGCGATGAGGCAGCAAAGACAGAAGATGAAACCACTGAAGAGTTCCCTGCTGATTTCTGGAGCATGGATTTTGACGGAGCTGTGAATAAAGAAGGAGCAGGGGCTAGCATCTGGTTGTAGAACCATCGAAAAAGGTATTCAGAAAACCATTCCTATAAGTTAAATTTCCACTCCACTAACAACGTTGCTGAGTATAGCTTTAATGCTCGGTCTGAAGCTGTTGAAAAAAGTTGGTGCTAAGCAAATAATGGTAAGGGGCGATTCTGAATTGATCATTAAACAAGTTAAAGGTGAATATGCTGCTAAACATCCACGTCTTAGGGCCTACAGAAATGCCATTCTGGACGTGTTGAAATGTTTTGCAGAGGTGGACTTGCAGGTAATGCCGAGAGGACAGAATATTTTGGCCGATGGGTTAGCCACGTCATCCGCATCCTGCAAGATTCCTTTCCGCCAAACTCGCCCATACATGGTTGAGGTGAGATGCAAACCCACGGTGCTCGATAATATCAAGTACTGGCAAGTATTTGGAAATGATGATCAGATAGAAGACTTTCTGCAATGCAAGAACGATTTTGAATGTACAAACATAGATTTAGAAAATGAAAACAAGAATGTAAATAACTCTGAATTCGAAATAGATAGCGTTGATACTGTAAATACAGTAGATATAGAAGACGCAGTAGATTCTGGAAGGTTAGGGGATGATGAAGTGGATACCGATGTTTTACAACTGAAAAGAAATGTTTTACCTAGAGGTCTCGTCCCTTTAGAAGATCTGTTTGATAGTGATGATGTAGCTAAGAAACCAAAAATAGAGGCTCATGGGAAAGAAGTAGAAGACTGTAATATCGGAACTAACGAGAAGCCTAGGATGGTCAAACTGTCAAAATCTTTACCCCCAGAACAAAAGCTTAAGTACATTGAACTGTTCAAAGAATATTCAGATGTTTTTGCCTGGGGCTATGAAGATCTGAAAGCCTATGACACCAACATTATACAACACAGGATTCCCATAAAAGAATATCAAAAACCATTTAGGCGGAAACTTAGGAGGATAAATCCCAAGTTGCTTCCTTTGATAGAAAAAGAAATCAAGAAAATGTATGATGCCAAGATCATAGTCCCGCTGCGTTTCTCTAAGTGGGTTTCTAATTTAGTCCCTACACTCAAGAAAACTGGTGAAATCAGGCTCTGCATAGATTTTAGAAACCTGAACAAAGCATCCTTGAAAGATAATTACCCCTTGCCTAAAATGGATCACCTCCTGCAATGTGTGGTGGGGTCCAGTCGAATTTCCCTACTAGATGGATTCTCAGGCTACAACCAGGTCTTAGTTCACCTAGACGATCAAGAAAAGATTACTTTCACCACCCCATGGGGCACGTTCATGTACGTGAAGATTCCTTTTGGTCTGATGAACGCAGGAGCTACATTCCAGAGGGAAATGTACATCGCCTTCATTGAAGAGACATGTAAGTTCATTGTAGTTTATTTGGATGATGTGACGGTTTTTTCCCAATCTGATGATGAACACTTGCGGCACCTCAGACGAGTTTTCGAAAGTGTAGGAGGTTCGGGATTTCATTGAATCCCAAGAAATGTCTTTTTGGTTTAGAAGAGGGTAAATTGTTGGGGCATATCATCTCTAAAGAAGGAATTAGGATTGATCCCAACAGGACAGAGGCCATACTGAAGATAGAACACCCCAAAAACCTTAAAGAACTACAGTCATTTATAGGGAAAATTAACTTTCTTTCAAGATTCATTCCTAATATAGCTGAGCTCCTCCGAAACATTACGAACATGCTTAAAAAGGACGCTAAGATAAAATGGGACTCTGAAGCTAGACAGTCCTTTGAACAAGTCAAAAAAGCACTCACAGAAGCCCCAGTTTTGATTAGTCCCGATTTCACTAAGGATTTCTATCTTTTTTCTTTCGCCTCTGAACATACAATAGCAGCTGTATTACTACAGAAGAATAGCGAAGGGTATGAACAACCCATAGCTTTCTTGAGCAAAGCCCTGAGAGATGCTTCACTAAACTACAATATCATGGAGAAACAGGCTTTTGCTTTGGTAAAGGCCATAAAGGACTTCAGGGTCTATATTCTTCATTCGCACGTCATAGCATATGTTCCGAACACGGTAGTGAAAGATATCTTGACACAAGACAACCTTGATGGGAAAAGGGGAAAGTGGATTGCAGTTATTCTAGAATATGACATAGAAATTAAGCCCACAAAATTGATCAAAGGCCAAGGCCTAGCCAAACTGATGGCTGAAACTAACTTGCAGGCTCTTGACATTAATTTTCTAGACGTGGCAGATGAACAGGGTGAGATGGTGACTCCACATGTTAAAGAGGTTTTTCTAAATTCTCCCTGGTATGCAGACCTTATTTTTGTTTTACAAAATTTACAAGCTCCCCCTGGTTTAACTAAAACTAAAGCTAGATTTTTAAAGTTGAAAGCTTTGAAATTCTGTATTCTAGAAGGAAATTTGTATTGGAAAGACCCTGCAGGTATCCTTTTAAATTGCTTGCTCAAAGATGAAGCTGACAAAGTGTTGCAGGAGTTCCATGCAGGTGAATGTGGGGGGCATATGAACTGGAAGGCTACTGCTAACAAGATACTTAGAGCTGGTTTTTACTGGCCCACCCTGTTTGCAGATGTGCATCAGAAAGTAACAGCATGTCACCAGTGTCAGTTGTTTGGGGGTAAAATGAAGCTCCTTCCTCTACCTCTCAAACCAATTTGAGTAGAGGCTTCGTTCCAGCAATGGGGACTTGATTTCATTGGAGAGATACACCCTCCATCTTCGGGCCAACATAGGTGGATTCTCACTACCACTGACTACTTCACCAAATGGATCAAAGATGTACCAAGCAGGCAGGCCACTGACGCTGTTATTATTAAATTTCTTGAAAATAATATTTTATCCCGTTTTGGTTGTCCTAGGAAGATCATTACTGACAATGTAGCTGCCTTTCGGTCGAAGAAGCTTATTGATTTCTGCAGTCATTACCACATTTTCTTGGGACATTCCACAACCTACTACCCTCAAGGGAATGGGTTGGCGAAATCCTCAAACAAGACTTTGGTAAATATCATCAAGAAGACGTTGCAGGAGAATAAAAAATCTTGGCATGATAAGCTGGTATTTTCTCTGTGGGCAGATAGACTGACTACCAAAAGATCCATTGGTATGTCACCATACCAGCTGGTATATGGTACATAGGTGGTTTTCCCAACTTCGTTAGGAGTCCCTGTCATGAAGTTACTTCAAGAGATGCAAGATGAACCAAATGACTCTCAGAGATGAATTAACCAAATGATTCATTTGTATTAGACTAGAGAGGATGTTTTCAACAAAACACAAGTCATCCAAGAGAAAATTAAGAAGATCTTTGACAAACGAACCAAAGAGGACAATTTTGAGGTGGGAGACCTGGTGTTGAGATGGGATGCCAGGAACGAGGACAAGGGAAAGCATGGGAAATTTGATCATCTGTGGACAGGGCCTTACATGATCCAAGCTTTTAGAGGGAAAAACACCTTTCTGTTGAACAATGTCGATGGTTCAGATCTGCCAGGAGCACCTGTGAATGGAAGAATGTTGAAACATTATATTCCCCCCCAGTAAAGGTCTTGAAGAAACCACTATCCATTGTACATACCGTTTTAATTTTCAGTATTTACTTGCATTTTTCGAATGAAGGACGGAGGTCAGTTGTTGAAGCCTGGAGAGAAGGCCCTAAGCTGCTGTTCATTTTTCTTCAATACCTTTCTTGGAATCAGACCGACAAATATTACCAGACAGATTGGTTCAGGATGACAGAAAAAACTGGATTCTTGGCACTTAACAGGGCAAGTGCCATCCCCATGTGGAGCCACCTGTTATCACCCCATAAATTATAGGAATCAATTGATGACTTGGATATTATCTGTATCTGGTGATTGGGTTGACAAATGATATTACATTCTTCAAATAAT
>JZKD02S1746058.1:623339-638125 GCA_000966675.3 Picea glauca | reverse complement strand
TTTCCACCGAGTATTCTCGCCTGTCACGTGGTTGATCCCATTGTTCTACATGCTTTAGAAGGAATTTCCCATTCAGCACCAAGAATTTTGACCCAAAAATATTCTCTGGGCTCAACATGGTGTTTTACACTTTCATACCTCCACAAGCATCCCTTTGTGCAATGGTTCCAGTTGAAGACAATGCTAGAGTTCATAGTTACTCTGGCCTCTGCCCTTGAAAGAGTATCAGTTGGCTACCTTTAGAGGGTTTTGAACCCTCCCACATCATAATTCCTCATTTCAATACTATTTTGTTCAGGTTTCATGAGCTAAGAATGTAGTTTGCAAAACTTTTAACATTGGCCCCTTTCGCCTGTCACTAGGTGGGTCCCTTGGGGACGGGGTCCTTTCGTAAAGGATAAAATGAAGTTTGGTCATATTTTTGGAAAAAAAATTCTTCCATATTGTAGGAATTAGGACAAGCTTTCCAATAGGCTATCCTCAGCCCAATTTTGAGTTTGTATGACCGCCTACGAAGGACACAAAGTTAGCGTCACTCGAATGGCCAAAACCAATAACTATGACTTTCGGATCTGATTATGTTCAAATTCTTGTTTCAAACGTAACATCAAACCAAAACATGGTGTAGGGAAGTGCGAGACCTTTCCAATGGTATATCATGTGCTTGGTTTTGATCGCCGGTTGGTAAGAACGAGCTTTCACAAGTTCATGACCAATTTCAGACATTAGATTGGTTGCAGTGCTTTGGGGTTTAAACATTGTTTGTAAAGAGTTTTAAATAAGAGATTAAATGATTCTGTTTTTTAATGGACTCAACTACATTTCCAACGACTCCTCATTTTCCTCATTCCAATCTCGGATGGACTGGTTAGAATTGTTACAAGTTGGTCAATTATTTCGGGCAAAGGGGGGAAACCAACTCACGTACCAGGGTTTCATGACAGATAAACCAACCATTAATGAGCCCAACACATAAATCTATGACCACCTATTAAAATCAATCGTCAATACCTTTTCAAAGGTACTTCATTTTCCTCAATTGGATATCGTATGAATATTTTGTGCCTTTCGCAAGATTGAGTGCCATGTGGGCCCACCAACAAGTTAGGGGTTTTAAGCGGTCACTGTTCCGGGCTGAAATTTAGGGATGAGGAGGAATTATTTCATATTCGTGATGGCATATTCTCTATGGGAACATCGATACCTTTCCAACGACATGCCCTGCGTCCAATTTCGAGTCTGTCTCATTTAGCATTCTTTTTGGGGCTAAGTCAACATTAGCAAGGTCAAAGTCAAAGTCAAAGTGAAACTTTGGCTTGCACAATTTTTGAGGAATATTAAAAAAATAATGGAAAAATTATAAAAAATCATAAATTTCTAAAAATCAAGGAGAGGACATGCAACCTCCCTCATGCATTATTGGGTTAATTTGTTTTTTTGGAAAATTAGAAAATACAAAACCCCCCCTCTCCCCTCTCTCAAGTCATATTGGCATTTTGGCCAGGGGAACAAGGAGCTCTGCAAAAAGCTTCAATGGAAAAAGGAGGCTTCCTAGAATCAAGTGCAGGTCTTCATTGAGAAACCATCTATAACCATGCAACAACCTTCAGACATAAGGCCAGTTAAACCCCCGTCAATCCCAATTCAAAAGAAAAACTTGTTGGTTGTGGTGAATTGTTTTGCATAGAAGAGTGTTATTTCTGCCCTCAGAATGATTGTTTTAGTGTTGGTTCATATTTCAAATTGGTTGCTTGTCCATGTATACTGGTGTTCCATATTCATTTATTTTTATGTTCAAAAAATTCAAAGGGGAGGTGATTCAAACCCCTCTTGGGCACCAGGCCCAAGACTCCAAGGCTCTTTTAGAGATTTGAATTTTTGAGTTTGGATGAAATTACAGGCCTGTGAATGACCATTTGTAAGGCTTGGGATTTGAACCCCATCCCCCTCCCTTTTCCTCTGCCCAGAAGGCCCATAAATAGCCCAAAAATCAAACAAGAGGGGAGAGGGCTTGAACCCAAAACCTCCCTCTCCGAACTATGGAGAAAAAACCCAAAAATACAAAAAAAAATCAAAATTTAATTTAGGATGTGGTCGACCACCTATCCACACTGGGGCACCACCACCACCTCCTCCAAAACCCAACACCTCCACCTGTGCGCAGCAAGAAGCAACCACCTCCTCCCATCTCCCTCCTTCACATAAACCCTTTGCAACAACCCTTCCCTCCTCCTCTGTGCATGCCCTCACTCATACGATCAATTCCTCCACCTCCCACTCCAACTCTGTGCTTATCCCTCCACAATCCCCTCATAAATCTGCATGCAAACAACACACAACCACCAGTCCTCTCCCTCTACACTCATCCACTACTTCCCCACTCCCATTCCTTCTCCCCCATTCCTCTCCTCCCTCCACCTCTTCACTTTGCGCATTGTTATCCTTCTCCCCCATTCCCAGAAACCCACACACTCCTCTCTTCCCTCTACCTGACAACCCACACCCCTATGCATGCATTCTTCCATACCCTCTCTAGCCTGCACAACCACCCTCCCAAAACCCCGACCCCTGCCACCACTCCACCCCCATGTTGCATGCTCTCCCTCCTCTTCCTTTGCCTCCTCCATCCACTCCTCTTACCCTGCAGGCTCCATTTTAGGTTTTGGCCTGGTCATATGGGCGACTAGGGGTGCCTGGGGGCATAAATTTAATTTAATTTATATATATATTTATATATATATAGTTTTATGTATACATATTTTAAAATTTGTTTTTTAATTTTAATTTTTATTATTAAAAATTAATATTGTTTTATATATATATATTTAAAAAATAAAATTATTATTAATTTTTTCTAATAAAATAAAAAAATTTAATAAATTTATATATAAACATTTAAAATATACATTTAAAAATCAAAATTCTCCCTCCTAGGGTCACTGGAACTTTTAATAGCATAACTTCGCCATCTAGAGGTGAAATTTCTCCCATGAATAGTCGAAACGCCCGAGGTGAAGTAATGAATGCATCCATGGAATTCACCTCCACGAATTCAGCCCAGAATTTTAGTGGCATGTCCCAGGGTGGAAGCGACCCATTATTGGGCCAAAAAGCACGTGCCCGATGGAGGCCTAATTGGGGGTCTCCGAGGCCAAATTGGACCAGATGAGGAAAACCCATTTCAGATATAGGTATGCAGGCCTGAAGAAGCCTATCAATTCTAGTGTCCAGCCCAAAAATTTTCCCCAATTTCAATTTTTTCCCTGATCAGTCTCTTGACCAGCTCCTTCCCGCGTACCTTTCTGGGGCCATATCTTACTCATCCAGAGTAGGATTTGCGCAAAACGAAAGGAAATGGAAAGGAAGCGAACAAACATACATCATGGGAACAATAAAAAATAGTTTTTTTTATTTTTATTTTTTATTTTTTATTTTTATGTTTGGTGCAAGGGAAAATCCTCTCAAGGTTCAGGTCTAGGGGGTCCCCTCACTGAAACAAGCCAAAATTGAAGCCATGCTTCGACCAAATCATAGGGAAACTTATATGCAGAAAATGGGGGTTATAATTAGGCATGAAAAGTGCCTAAACATCGGGCATTTCCTTACATACAACGACCAAAGCCCAAAGGCCACTTTCCCTCATAAGCAACTCTACAATTTTCCCACACCTTGGGGCTTCATCCCCATGAATCTGACAACCATGGATGGGATAGAATTATCCTAAATCACCTCACCTACAACTGCAAAATGTGAAAGAAATCAAAGAGCCTTTGGGATGGCACAAATCCCAAGGAAAATGGTGATGTGGCATATTTATTTTTTCATTTTATGAAAAATGAATTTTTGTAATATGTAGTCTCGCATGATTTTCTTTTTGGTATGTATACATTGTAATTAAGAGGTCAAATCAGATTTTCTTTGATCCCTTTTAGATAAGATTCTCTTTTGGATAAGATTCCCTTTTAGGATAAGGTTACCTTTTGGTAAAAAGACAAAAACACTTTAGGTTTGGTCCACTTGTCACTTTTCCAAAAGTGGCAAGTGTCTTTTGATCTAACCCTAAGCCTTCAACTCTTCTTTATAAATAAGAGGGTTGGCATTGTAAAAGGGAGGATGAATATAGTAACAAATCTTTGCTAAAATTTTCCAAGACTCTTTGTGTGTGTGATACTTGTTAGATTTTAGTTGTTGGATGTGTCACTTGTTGGTTAAGGTTTGAGGGGTAGAAGAAAATGCGTTTTATGTTAGCTATCTCCAGGAGGGATTGGTTAGCTAGGTGTTTGTTGTTTCTTCCTTGGGTTTAACTTACTTTCTTTCATTTTCTAACAACTTGGTTTAACTTGTTTGTTCTGTTTTAGTGCAAATTTTCTGAAGTACTTAGTTGTTTTTAGCCTTAGCTAATGGTTGGGAGTCCTAGGGCCCTTTATGACAACCCTCAAATAAGCTTCTTAGTTGGATTTTCATACTTGTTTTCTTCCTTATTTAGTTCATGTACACTCCTTTTATGTTTTCCTACTATTAACCTTGTTGTTCCAAACATGAAAATTGACCAATTTGGGTCAATTCCCCCCCACGGGAAAAACATCTTAGTTGGTTGTTATCTGTTTCATTCACTTCAATTTTTCCATATAAACTAACTAAAATTTCATTGTTTACCTGCAAAGATACAATCCATTCATCTACTCTGCTTCTCCTAAGTGGTTGGGGACCACCTAAAAGCCTGTTTGAGGCAAAGGGGCTAGTAGGGAAATGGAAAAAAAACATCGAATCAGATCGGTAAATATTCCAAATAACTCTCATATTCACCTTATATTCACTTGCACTTGTTCCAATTTTTTTTGGCACACATACCCATGTTGATATGCATTGTTTGTGTAGATAGTTTGAGTAGCTTACTTGTAAATATCTTTTTATAAAAGTTGACCTGTACTTTCGTAGATAATCATCACTATTCCTAAACTCCAATTAGTAAACTTCCAATCCCCATACAATGAAACAGTTGGGGCTTTCATGCACATGGTGACCTTGCCACTCGGAAAGAGCCTCAACCCATTCCTTTGGGTTGAATGGTATAATTGTTTACTTGTAAATTAGTTGATTTTTTCATCTTTTCATTGTATAAATTTTCATTTACTAATCTACAGGTGGCTTGCCCTAAAGGGGCCATGCAAAAATCATCAAGCTAAATACACTCAAAAAACTGCAAAACACTTGAAAACAAAGTAGGGGTCCGCCCCATACACTCAAAACAAAACCTATATTATTTAGCTACATACATATACATATTAGTTAGCCGTGACATATATGTCACATACCTATTTACTTGTTTTTTGTATAAATGTTTATATAGATTTCAAATTCAGTGACCAGGAGGCACGCTTGTGAAATAAAGATGTGACCTTGCCACATGGATGGTGAAACTTTATAGGATACTAAGAGTCAAAGCCAGGGAGTCTTCATCAGGAGCCCCTCAGAAGTTGTCTAGTTAGTATAAATTGAGTGGTCTTTCCTTGGTACCACACAATCAAGGAGTTGAATAACTTAGCTTGGTTGGAATACTACTCGTCTTAGGTAAGCTCAAATAAAACTCCCTTTAGGGGGGTCTTGGGTCTCTTCCTTTTCATAGGTATCCTTCTTCCATCCAAGAATATTTAAGAGCCCGAAATCGCTAGTGATGAGAAGTGGTTAATCCATGCTTCTCTGAACTACATGGGGCACTCTTCAACCTAACCACCATGGTCTGTTAAGACTACTCTTCTTATACTGGTTGGAACAGTTCTGGTATGTATTTTCCTGATCAAGGTAACCTTCAAAATAGTGTGGTGGCCAAGGCATGTGTTAATAACTAAAATTCACCAATAAAATACATTTAAAGTCAAACCTTTTGTCAATCTACCCTTCATCCACAAACCGAAAATTGAAGTTGTAAATACTATCCAAAACATAGCTGTAACAACTTGTAAAAAGGTTGTGCATATCCTTTTACAACCCCCTTTTTTATTTGACAATCTTTTGGAATCACTTCCGTGGTCACCCTGGGGGGAATCAAGCCATTTTGGGCTTGTTTCCCTGTCGTAAAATCTTCGAACAACTTGTTTTTCACAATTGACAGCCACCTAAAGGGACTTGTCTGTAGATTTTAAGCTCACGTTTCACCCTTTGTTTTCACTCTTTCACTTGAGGCATCCATTGGTTAATTTTCCAGGACCTCGGTTTATCCCAGGAACCCATTTTGGGCCATTTTCCAACGTTTAGTTCATTGTTCTAAAAATAAGAGAGATTATTTTCATCCTATTTTCCATAATTTTCACCCCCCGGGCCATTTTGGCCATCCAAGAAGCTAAGGGAGGACAATACCCAGGGTGGGTGGTCATGAGAAAGACTTCTTGTAAATATTTCACCTCTCATTTTCCCCCTTCATCACCACCTTAGGAGAAGGACCATCTGAGGTGCGGGTAGCCTCTGCCTTGTTCTGAGCTATTAAAGAGGTTGTAACCAGCTTCACAGTTGGATAGGTCGGATCTGTCCCAATGGATATATTTTTCTTATAACACTTAACATCATCATTTGGTGCATATTTGTGTGAAGGATTTGGAGTAGATTGGTTGAGGACCTAGAGTTGATATTGGACCAAACCATATTGTGATAATAATTTTGAAACAAGGGTGGAAGGGTGGTGTAAGGTAGGAGATCAAGGTTTCCTTTAGGCTGGTTCATAAGAAACAAGGGTGGTTTGGTGGTGCACGGTAATATTGGTGTCTTCAGTCAACAAGTCAGTGCGTGCAGAGGAGTTGCAACTTCCTTTGATTTGGTGCTCATAAAGCCAGGTGGTTGGTTCCTCCTTCTAGTCAGTGTTGGTAAATCGAGGAGTTGGAGCTTCCTTCATGTTGGTTCTTGTAAATTAGGGGGTTGGTGCCTCCTTCCAGTGGGTGTTGGTAAACGTCTGAAGTTGGTGCTTCCTATGTATGAAATATTCATGATATATATTAAAAGTTTTTTGTGGTTTTCTCCCATTTGGGTTTGCATGTAAAACTATTTTGTGTACTATGTTTGATGTTGTGCATTGTTGAATGGAAATGTTGATAAGTTAATGTTTACATGTTGTGATTAAAATTGGTAAAAAGTGCTCAATACTAATTCACCCTCCCTCTTGGTATTGGTGAATATTTGAATATACCCCAAACCTTGGATTCAATACGGGGTCTAATGTACCCTTTGTCGGTGATACCACATAGTATTATATGAATGTTGGTGTGGGGATGCTCAAATATTTTTTGCTTATGGGAATTTTTACCCTTCCCCCACCATCTCATACCGCAACCATTTCTCCTATTAATATCATTTATTCATTTACGAGTGGATACATTGCGTTTGTTTATTCTTGGGTGGTACTTCTTCCCAAGGAGGTCGAATATTATGGATCTTCCTTATCTCCCACATGAGTTGTTGACTCTATGTGTTCACACGATTTACTAGATATTGAGTTTCCTTACTAAAAATCCATCATGGAAGTCATGGGTTCTATAGACAATCCCAAGGAATATAAGCATCATCAAGAATCCATCCTCCTTTATTTAGAACCAACAAGATTTGACATGATGAGTCTCGATTCAAGATTGGGGGTATTTGTTGGGGAATCTAGTAGACTGCCTAGTCTTGTCCCATTTCCTCCTCAGTTATCTTTTTCTAAACTTGCTAGTGAATTCTCTGCTTCCCCTTTCATCGAAGATTCATGTTTCGTACTTCATGTCTTGATGAAGCCCATCATGGAGCTTCCCTATCTTGCAAGAATACTCGCAATGGGTATCTTCATATGAAAAAATTCTTTCATATGTGGCATGGACCTGACATGGTAAGCCATATGATGCCAACATTATCTCATTTGTTCATCAATTATGAAAATGATCCTTGGACTGAACCTAACCATGGGCTCTACTTTGCATAGTTCGACAGGATGCATAGTGCCTTGTACATAGGTGTGTGGTGTGAGTGCTTTTTATTTTTCCTATACCATATCCAAAAGATACAAAAATATTTTCTTTATAAGATTCCTCTATGTGTTTTGACCATGAAATCTAGTTTACATGTGTTGACAGGATTATATGGACTTGTTCTTATGAATATGGAATTTTTTTTTGAACTTGAGGTACATGTTCCTAAACTAGCATATAGGGATAGGTTTGTCCCTGCATTTTCCACCTTAAATTATTAACCATCCATTCTGCTAGCACTATGCCTTAGGTTTGAATCTAGTTGGTTGTGACATTAGCCACTCCTTTTGCAAGTCGTAACAAGTTTGGTAGTGCCTACCCTTCATGGGATCCCTAGTTAACACCCAAATTTCCATTCGGTTCCCATGCTGCATTTTTTCGTAGGCCCATGATCCCTCCTTTATCCCCAAGGTGACTTGAAGATTGAGCCTCATTTTCCTCTCTTCATCTATATTCTGGCCATATCCCATGGGGGTTCCCAAAAAAAAATTCATGTTGTTCAATGGTGGCCTATGCATTGTTTTCTCATGTCATGCTTCTCATCCTTGTGTTGTTGTCTTCATAAATCTATCTTGCAGTTATGTAGTAGCCTTAATTGTTTTCCTCTTGCATTATTTGGCCTCTATTTTGCATCCATCTACCTAGGTAGAGAACAATTGATAAGAGTGGATCTCACTTGCTATTACCTTTTTTATTCCTCATTGCTTAGGTTAGTTATATGTGCTTGGAACATAGGAGCATGTTGTTAAGCCACTCGTTCTCTCTCGTCGAGTATACTTTTATCTCTTTTTCAGACTCATAAAAGGACATGAAAAATGAACATACAAAGCATACTTGCATAACTCTTTCATGCTAGTTAAGAAATGAAGGAGACCGAGAAAACTTGTGTCATTCCTTCGTTATCGTTAAACCACAAAGGAGACAAGAAAAGAAAAAAAGGAGTGGGGGTTTTTCACCACTGTTCTATTCTAAAAATGGAAGCATTAGTCAAGTCACCCTTGAACATGGTACCTATTTGAGTCCTCATCATATAGTTGGATTTTGTCTTGCCTAGGAGTTGTCCCAGTAATATGAGTCACAAATACTCCTCCTACTAGTTACTCTTCTAGTCATGATGGAGAGTGCTTCAATGCCTCATGTGTTGTTGCACTATATTTGTCCAACTCTTGTGTCTTGCTGTTAAGTCACCATTGTGTAATTTTATATGTTCAAGGGAAGTTTAAGCCTAAGTAGGCCATCTCCTGTGTTTTTGAGTTTCTGAGTTGACCATCCCTGTGTCAGTTGTACTTAGTGATACTCTCTCTTCAATATATCATCTCTCGTTGTATGTTTCATGTCAACTGATGGGGGATACACCAAGTTCCTCCTTCGACGTATATATTCCTATCAAATTTATCACATTATGTAGGAGAGGTATCTAGAAACCAACTAGCACCTTGGAGCTTGCAGTCCTTAGTGGCAGGCCTCCTCATGATCGACAATGGGTTTACATCATTTCCCCCTGATTGATTGATTCTATGATTGTTGACACCATCTCATATATTCACATTCATTATATTGTACTAGGTACCTTGGAGTCCATATTCATGATCTATGGGTCCCCTCGTGTACGTTAATGGTATACATCAATGAATGGTAGTTAGACAATTTCTAGCATGTTTGGCATCGACTCATCTATTCACATGTTGTAGATTCATACCATCGGGGTTTGGGATGAAGACCTTGGGTTGGGGCCACTTGTATAAGAGTACTTGAAGACTTTGGGGGCACTCTCTTTAGTTCTTGTTTTCTTCCTGATATCTATATGTTTTTTCATAGATCCACATTGTATTTTTTGGTGGCTATGATTGAGTTCATGACGTGGATTGATATTGTTTTATCTCGTGGCTATGGTCCTATTGATGACATGGATCCACTATGTATTCTTTCGAGACCATGATCTAGAATTTCATATCATGGATATGTAGTGTAATTTTTGGCATCCATTCTCATTTAGAGTCTAAGTATGTCTACCTAGGGGATGGTATATATATGCTCTCATACTTGATGTTTGATTGTAGGTACTCATTGGTTCCTTGATCTTCGAGCTCCTTCCTTATGCCACTTGTCACCATGAATTTTCATAATGTATTTTGACAAATCGGTTCCTCTTATGACCTCACACATTAGGGGGCATTTTTTATACTTGTATTTTCCACCATAGGTTGTGAAAGCATATTATTAGATGTGATGAGGTTAGAATTACATAATTGAGTAAAATTGTCATAATTATTTCACAAGGAAATAATTATTTTGTGACAATTTCATAATTATTAAATAAGAATCATTTCATGATTGAGAATAAACCCATAATTAAAAAGAAAGTTCATGGCTCGTTGGAAAAAGCTAATAATTGAGCATGGAACTTGAGAAAAAATCTCATAATAGAGAAAAAGTTCATAATGGGTTGGCAAAAACTCATAATTAAGCATGAAAATTATGCATGGATTGCAATTGCTTACTTCACATGTCATAAAGCCTATATATGACTTGTAATTTCTTATTTAACATGTTATCAAGCTATCCATGACTTGTATCCACCTAATTTACATGTCATGAAGCATATCTCCAATCTCTTCTAAAATCCTATAATTAGAGGAAAAATCAAGGAGATAAGGAGAAGAGTTTGGAGGCTGGTTATGCTGGAAAAATAGAGAGAGAAGCTCAAGAGGCTAAGGAGGAGCATCGAGAACATAGAACTAGGAGGAATACATCTTTCATGACTAAGGTATGATGATTTTTTTGATGTAATTCTCTTTATTTATGAATATAAATCATTGATTTTCACCTTTCATAGTGTTCATGTTTAATGATATATGTTATATTTAATCTTACATTGAATATTGTTACACATTATTTTCGTCACCCCTGTGACCATTGATAATATGTGTATTTCCTATTTATCTGTTCCTTGAAGGCTATTGTTTTCCCTCGACCAGGTTTTGTGGAAACACTGGTCATGTTTGACCAATTTTAGGACTTCGACAGGCTAGTCGAAGACAGAGTACAAGGTGAAGTGGATGTCGTGAGATATCACCCCCTTTTGTAGGCCTTTTTGGGTTTAGGGTTTATGTAATGGGTATGGGATGTCATCCCATGGGTTTACCCATGATTTGGCCCCTTTTGTAATGTATAAATAGAAAGCTACGCGATGTAAGCAGGTGGTGCTAAGGGTGATATCATGCTAAGTGAAAGCAATGTAAGTAGTTGATCTATGTGATTGTAAAGGCTTTGTGCATACTATGTGTTGAGAACTTGAAGAGTTTAGTGCGAGTGATTGTAAAGAGGCTTTGTGCTATGCCAAGCCCGGGGAAGGAGGATCTAGCGAGGTACATGCAGATCTTATGTCCTATGCAGAGTTGGTTTTGTGGCTCTGTGCATGTGAGAAGATTGAAAGAAGATAATAAAGAAGATGAAGAGTTGGTGGACATAGTCCCACGCTGGGGGTGAACCACGTATATCCTGTGTTATGGTTGCTTTATGTGATTGATGTGATTTATGCTTAGTGTTGTCATCTTTCTGTATGTTAGATGAATCTGATATAGTAGCTTAGTGCTTAGCAATATGAATGAATTCTAGATATGATCTATTTCTATGTGTTAAGTGCTTGGATGTGTTAGATTTGCTGAATACTGTGCTTCTTTGTAATTAGGGTTTTACCTGCGATGTGAATAAGGGTTAAATGATAATGAATGTTAACTTCTAAGTGCCATGTTAAGTATTGTAATCACATATATGTTTCCTAGCTAGGTTGTAGACACTTGAGTCCTGCAACCCCCCCTACCTCTACCTCGCGTGAGACTTCACCTGCTTCACAGGTATTTCCGAAAGGGTCGATACTTAGGGTTTTGTTGGTGCATTGTTGAAGCGCTGAACCCTAGGTCTGCCTCTATGCCAACAAATGGTTCCGTTACCAGGATCTGAAACTGTGATTGCTAGGAACTAAAGAAAATAATAAAGATCTGTGCATAGATCTGTTGTTCTGGTGTGCAATACTCTACTTGACTTGCAAAGCTCTATGCGAAGAAAAGAAGCCCGATATGAATAAAAGAGGTAAGATCTTAAATCTTTTTTCTATGATAAAGGTAAGATAAGTGGAAATTTTTGTTTCAAAAGAATGGATCTAGTTATGTTTGACAGATTTGGTCCTAGTCTAAAAACTAGGGCACAACTAGAAGAAAGAAGATATGATATCAATAGATCTGATAGAACTAGTGAAAGATATGTTATTCTTATGCATAGAAAGAAGTGTTGGACTAACAAGTGGATGCAGGATCCTAGAAATAATATTTTGCAGATCCACCACTATGATCCCAGTGCATAGTACAGGAAAGGTTGGGGATCGTTCAAGAGAGAGAGAGGATTGACTCTTTGTTATAAATGTATAAGACCGTGACATATTGCTAAGGAATGCCCTGGTCAAGGTCCTATTTTCCTTTGTTGTAAGGCTACAGGACATGAATTTTTAGATTTCACTAGAATGATTGCTAAATTTGAAAAGATGAACATGCGACAAGAAGACCATGAGGAAGGTCAAGAGACTAATAATATGCTCAAGAACCAGAAAGAATTAGAGACTATATTATTGAAGATGAAAGAAACACTGAATGATCACAGAGACATCAATTTATCAGAGATATTAAAAGAGAAAGAGTGCATAGGAACAAGAATAGGATACTTTGACATAGACTGTGTATTGGATGTAGAAAAATAAGTGAACATTATGACAGAAAGAACTTGGAAAATTTTGGGAAAGCCTGCTATGGTTCCTTCACTGGGAGAATAGGATTGTTTAAAGGAAATTTGATAACCCTATGTGGAATAATTATACATGTACTTATGAGTGCTCATGGAGCATTGACATAAGAATAATTTTAGGTCATTAAGTTTGCTGAGAACAACACTCCTTTTGCACTTTTGTTCGGAAAGACCTGGATTGAGAGAGATCAGATTCGAAGGAAAGAAGAAGAAGAAGATATAAAACAAAAAAATAAATACTTAAAGGATTTCATGGCTAGGAGAATAGCGTGCTTAATCGAAGAACAAGAGGACAAGTCGAAGCAATTGAGGACTAGAGACCTATCTTTCAAAGTTAAAAGAATGAATGAAGACTTTAAGAACTTATCCATGCAGGAGGGTAGAGCACGTACTCCAGAAACAAAAAGAAAAGAAGTATTATCCTCAAATCTTGTGAAAGATCCTCAGTGGTGTGAAGTTACTATGCTAAGAGAAGGAAAGAATCAAAATGGAAAGAGGAATCCAGTGACTCAGATCACAAGAAATAAAACAAGGAAGCTCATTAAGAAGAAAGAAAAACTAGAAAAATTGTAAGAGGTTCCAGAGAAGACAAAAAACTTGCAGAACTTGAACCTCGCCGGAATAGTAGAACAACACTGACTAGAAATTCACCACGACGAAGTGATATGACAATTGGAGGCACCCAGACCTTTAGAATGACACTCTAGAATGAATAGAAATGTAGTTATTGCCGGAACGTTCACCATTGGACCATTGGGACCATGCCATAACGAATGGAATTGCATTGATTGAGGCATTCCTGTCTGTTGGAAGAGTTTGTTATGACGTTCTCTATTTATCCCGTAGAGCATTACATCGATAACACTCTTTCCAATTATGATTATTTGAGCCCACAAAGAACTAGTTTCTTTCACGCAGTACTTATTGAGAGCTCGACACCCATTTTGTTACATTGAGTGTTTTCTCATCGACCTGAGATATATGATCTCGATCGTGCATGTCAGACAACATTAGCACAGTAGAAAAGTCCATTGAAGATATCTTAATAGACCTCATGGATGAAAATTCGATGTCCACAGGTGTACAAGCTTCATCAACGTGAGGATTGGAAGCATCCATGTTGACTACACAGCGTTGGTCTAGCTGACCCACTGCTGAGAAACATATCAAGCATCGTGATGACTTGGTGAATGCGAAGCCCATCCCATCAATCCTTCTCGACTACATCTCGCCTCTAGCTGGCGTGGTTAGTCATGACAACATCCTAAGGGACTTAGAATACACAGTGATCACCACATACCTCGCAAAGGGGATACATGTAGTAGGACTCCAATTGGAAAGGATTCTGATGTTGAATATCAATGACTATAACTTGGGATACCACAAGAACTATGGCATGATTGCACCATAAAAGTACTTGACCAAGGAATTGAGGAAGAATTCAAAGATAATCTCCCAGCCATGGACCATGGACCATGGTCATCGCGAGGTCCACGATCCTCAATGTGATGAAGTTACCACACTTCAGAAGACACCAAGAGGTTAACGCCTACGTTAAACTCCTATTGTCATGATTCCATGGAGGTTA
Organism: Picea glauca; assembly: GCA_000966675.3. NCBI lineage: Eukaryota > Viridiplantae > Streptophyta > Pinopsida > Pinales > Pinaceae > Picea > Picea glauca. Next base: position 623,749 of record JZKD02S1746058.1, on the reverse strand, counting down.
CCTATGGTTGGACAGGCGCATCATAATAGATCCAACGTTGATCCACTAGATCACCAAGTTAAGCATGAAAGGACAAGAACCATAGGACTTTTACCTAGGGAAGGCTGTAGATCACGCCCTAGCATGAACAATGAAATATACCTATGGTAATGTAGAGAAAGGGAAGCAGGGATACAAGGTAGCCTCCATCCAGAACGATGTAGTGCACCTAGATTACTAGTTGATCACCGGTAATCTCATTATTAAGAATAGGCCAATGCAGGCCATGGGGTTCGTCGTTGACCTTGCAGGAAAATGGTTAAGGTCCTAACCCGCACATAGGTAGATCAATGTATTCGGATGTAATAAAGGTCAATATTAATAAGGCCTTTCAATAAAATAGAATAAGGTGGATGTAAGAAGACCTAATA
>JZKD02S1746058.1:600430-618288 GCA_000966675.3 Picea glauca | reverse complement strand
TATTCGGATGTAATAAAGGTCAATATTAATAAGGCCTTTCAATAAAATAGAATAAGGCGGATGTAAGAAGACCTAATAGAAGCTTCCACTTCTAGAAGGATCTTCCTCTAGATGCATCTCTTAATAGACATATTTAGTATAAATAAGGGTTGAGGGTATGAAAACCCTAGCTTGGAGATTATTGTAATAGAGTGTTTCTCTACTGGAGGTTGCCCCCTCGAAGAGGCCTGTGAACATTGCTATCTGAATCAAAGTGATATTTCTATTGCTATTTCGTATATCATTTATGTGTATTGTGAAGATTATGTTGAATATTTTACTGTTATTCTTCCATTTCTAGCATTTCATTTCCATTCTGCATATTTTATATATCTGGTATCTTACAGTTGAGGGGATGCAAATGAACTGGGTGAGATACCTCGTCAACTATTTAGAGAAAGACTTCTACGAAGCTCAGGATCATGGATATGAGTTTCATTTCAATTGGATGTTAATTCTCATCGCCTGCATTGCTTGGGAGATGCTGGAAGGAGCGACCTTCCCTGAAATTGATCCATACGAACCACTAGATATGAAGTTCACTACACTACGGTGTTCAAGAGACATGGCGAAGCAATGGTAATCAAACGCGGTGTTCCACACCTATTATCTACAGTTGAAGAGGGCCATTGAATCCTTCCCTCGCATGACACCAAATACACTGCATCGGTTTAGGCCATTTTTGAAGTTCTGCACAAATAGGCATTTCATATATATCACTACGCATAGAGATGAAAGCAATGAGGAGTTGTAGAGTTACTATAAGCTCACTGAGGAAGATATGGAGGAAATAACAAAAGAATGGCCTGCAAAATTCTTGGTACAAGTAGAATAGGAATAAATGTCTGACCTCGACCTCATCGGAAGTCCTGTAGTCACTCGAGAGGAATATGATGCACCCCACAGCAGTAGGAGGAAAAAGAAGGAATATGTACAGGAATTGAACAACGCATCAGAAGAGAGTGCATCAGAATCACCTAAAGGAGGAGGAGCAGACGAAGTGGAAAAAGAAGAGGATGAAGGGAAAGAAGACAAGTAGAAGCAAGGTGAAGTAACATCGCCTAATGATCTCCTTGAAGAGATAGATACATCCAAGAAAAAAAAGGTTTCCCTAAAGAAACCTACATCACAAAAGAAGTCAAAAGCCAATAAACTGCCATTTCAAACTGTGCTAATAGTGGATGACATTGACCTTATTATTGTTGCTGTGTCAGACAACTCGAAGGATATATTGCAGCGAAGCGATTCCAAACATGAGACAATGTTTGACAGGATAGAAGTAGAGCTTAAAGGAGTACCGCATGATATTTATTCGAGCCGCGCAGTGTCTACTGTGGCACCACCATCAGAAGGAACAGAGTTGGGAGATGAGACTGCCAATCTATGCAGATTAGCAGACTTGAAAGAAGCTCACCTTCGTCATGTCCTGGAGGAAACAGAACAGGCCACAGAGGCCCTGAAGCAAGCGAAAGAGGAATCCATAGAGAAAAATTGGGTTTCCCAACAAGAAAAATATGACCTCTAGGTGAAGTTTGCAGAGGATAGAGCACAGATCTAGAAGGAGAAAGAAAAATTTCTCGTAGATCATATGGGAGTTAAATAATAAATCACCAGATCACTTCGCTCTATGATAGGATTAGAATAGAGGGAAGAAGAAGCCACTGAGATGTAAGTGGGGAAGCTTGTTGAAGCCATTCAACAACTCCAAGCATGAATAACAGAACTGGAACTACAAGCTGTGCCAAGCACTCTGCAGGAAGTGCGAGATCAGAGGGAGGAAAATGCCCAGAGCACAATTGAGAGAATCAAATCATTTACCTTGGAATGAAAGTAACTCAACAGTCAAAGTGTACATACCTATGACTGCCTTGGAGAGGACCCTGAACTAAGGACATTGGATTCACAACTTCAGGAAGCGAAGCAACAAGAAAAAACAGTGCAAGCACAATTGAAGCTACTGTCACTGGTCGAGAGGATACAAAAGTCACAGGAACAATGCATGGTTCAACAATAGGTCCATGCCATCTAGAGTAAAGTCATGGAAGTGACCCAGAGGCTCCAACCAGTGAAAGATGAAGCTTGCACACTTTTTGAGGAGATTGAAGGACAAGGTGCATAGCTAGAACAAGTGTTCACCTTAGTTAAACAATGATTGGAAGGACATGTCACTGAGAAGGTCATTAAGAAGTTCACTGAGCAGGAGGCTCTAGAGAAATAGTAGGTCGAAGAAGCTCGATCCAAGATCGAGGCCTTCGAGGTAGATTTACCCAGATTAGAGTGACTCAGGACGAGTCACAGGTGAGTGTTGTGGGTTTGTTATCCCTCGACCAGGTTTTGTGGAAACGTTGGTCATGTTTGACCAATTTTAGGACTTCAACAGGATGGTCGAAGATGGAGCGCCAGGCGAAGTGGATATCATGGGATCTCGCCCCCTTTTTCTGGCCATTTTTGGTTTAGGGTTTATGTAACACATATGGGATGTTGGCCCAATGATTTACCCATGCTTTGGCCCCTTTTGTAATGTATAAATATAAATCTAGGTGATGTAAGTAGGTGGTGCTAAGGTTGATATCATTCTAAGTGAAAGCAATGTAATTAGTTGATCTATGTGATTGTAAAGGATTTGTGCATGTTGTGTGTTGAGAACTTGTAGAGCTGAGTGAAAGTGATTATAAAGAGGATTTGTGTTGTGCCAAGATCGGGGAAGGAGGACCTGGTGAGGTACATGCAGATCTCCTATCCCGTGCAGAGTTTGTCTTGTGGCTCTGTGCATGTGATAAGTTTGAAAGAAGATAATAAATAAGATGAAGAGTTGGTGTATGTAGCGCCACGCTAGGGGTGAACCACGTATATCCTGTGTTATGGTTGCTTTGTGTGAATGATGTGATTTATGCTTAGTACTATCATCTTTCTGTATGTTATATGCATCTGATATAGTAGCTTAGTTCTTAGAAATATGAATGAATGTTAGATATGATCTATTTCTATGTGCTAAGTGCTTAGATGTGTTAGATATTGTTGAATAATGCAATGCTCTGTAATTAGGGTTTTACTTGCGATGTGAATAAGGGATAAATGCTAATGAATGTTAATTGCTAAGTGCTTTGTTAAGTATTGTAATCACATATCTGTGTCCTAGCTAGGTTGTAGACACTTGAGTCCTGCAACTGCCCCTGCCTCTACCTCGGGTGAGAACCTTCTTCGCAAGTGTTGTCGAAAGGGCCGATAGTTAGGGTTTTGTTGATGCATTGTTGAAGCATTGAATCCTAGAACTACCCCTATGCCAACAACTATTGAAGAAAAATTAATTTTCCTTGAGAAATGGAATTATCTTTTCCTTATTGAAAAACCCTATCAAATAATATTGCACACCTTGTTAGAGTTAAGGGTGCGACGATCCCCAATATTCACATGCTACACCACAGTGACCTGCGATGTCATTACAAGTTGCTAATGTTGAGGGTGCAACAATGCTCAAACAAGGGAAAAAGGTTAATTTCTGGAAGGTTCTAGAATCAAATCTTCGAAAGGATGGCGTGGCCTCCGATTGGTTTGGATCTCAATCGCTTCTCTGATTTAGTGGGATCACCCTAATCTCTTCATCCATCCATATTCACTCTATATAAGGAGGGATATATCATGGGAAAAGGGAGGATGACTTATGTATGAATAATTCTGCTAAAGATTGTGCTTGTGATAGATTTTCTTTATCTTTCCAAGTTAGGTTGTGATAGTCTTCATCAAAAGCATTGGAGAAAATGTGTGTGTTGAGGAAAAGGGCCAATGGAAGGGACCTTGCAACATCAAGGCATAGGTTGTATTCTCCACTTTCATAAATATAATGCAGTAATACATTTCTTCCCTATAAAAGTGTCTCCATTTTTATTGCATAACTCCTTGATCTTATGCATAGGTTTTCATTGGAATATATATTGTTTCTCTCTCTTTTTTGGTTTGTGTTTCTCAATAGGTTCAACATCCCACAGACCTTGAGATGGAGCAAGGACAACACTATGAAGGATCAAATGATGTTTAAACAATATGTCATTTATTCCTCATTGAACTAGCATACATTACAATGGAAATCTAAGGAGAAGTTTGTATTCTGACATGTTTTGTTCTAATTTCTTGTTGAAGATAGGGAGATTAGTTCATGTCAGCACATACCGATTTGTTCAGTAACAAAATTGGTGACCATACTGGGGAACGTCCTCTTTTGGTCTTTGCCTATTTTTTCTTTTGGCTTGCCTACTTTTGTTGATTTTTCATTTTCTGAGTCACTGGGTGTTCCAAGTTGATTCCCAGATCCTGAAGGTTCATTGAAAAAACCTGTCCTCTTTTCATTTTTTCTCAAGTTTTAGTCATCGTCGCAACCCTACTGTGAGAAAAAGTGCGATGTCGCTGCACTGTGTCCTTCTACTTCTTGCAATGATACCAAAATGTCACATTGTGTCTTTCTAAATCCTTCAACGATTTTTGAAGAAAGTTTTTGATTGGCAATCTTTCTCTTTACCCATATCTTATATATGGTTTTGGGGTGAATTTTCGGGTTTGATTATAGTTTGATTATAGTCTTCTTGACAATATTTGAATCTAGTTTTAGCTTTCTTTTCTTTGTTTTAGCTTGTTTGATTTTGAAAGATTTGATCTCTTTCTTTGAGTGTCTTTCAGTTACAAAGGATTGTATTTCTTTAGAATTATTTAGTGAAAGAACTTCTTTTTATTTTATTGTAAAGTTCATGTTAAAAGAGAAAATTGATTTGGGTTGCTTTGTTTTTAAAGAGATTTGCTATTTCTTTTAGCTATCTTTGAAACAAAAAATGTTAATTTCTTGCTTTGCATTAGATTGGGGGAATATTTCCATTTGAAGTAGAGAAATTGCATGTTTTTGGCATTTTTCGTATTGAATTCATAAAAACAATTCCCCCTCATGGCTGGAGGGGGGGGTTAAGAATCATGTATTGGTGTACAGTCTCTTTAGCTAATTTCTTTAAGATCTTGATATTGATGAGTTTAATAAAATTTGGGACATTGTGCATTTGGGAATAATACACGTTTTCTCCTTCTCGTAATATAGATTTCATCCAAGTGAAATATTTGCATTCTCATTTCTTCACATTGTTTAGATTCGGTCAAAACATCATTTATTCCACACCATTTTCCTCTTGAGTAACAACAACCTTAAAATAAATCTCTTATAAAAATTGATTAGACATTTTTATATTTTATGGTAGCAAACCTACATTAGATTAGTTATAGGGATTTGGAATATGTGTGAAAGATAACTTTCCAAAGCTGTAAAAAACATAGAATATTGAGTTAGGGAGCAGTGAAATCCATTTATTACATTTTGTCTTGGGAAGCCCTTCTCGCACAAGGGTCAATCACGAGGTTTCATTGAGACTAGCATAGTTACTAATCTTGCTTTGTTGGTCTTGGTGTAGTGGTTACGTGTATTATTGGGGGTCACTTGAGAAAACAACCATGTTCGAGTCTTCTGAAGTCGATTTCGGGCTCAGTTACCCTCTCTTGCGCATGTATCAGACTATCAAATATTTCCCCAGGCATCATTGTTGTTTTTGGTAACCTTAGTGGCCTTTCTCTTTAGGGTAATACATGAGGTGACGATGAAGGGGAAGTCTTCACTATACCTGGAATCGACGTTGGCCAAAATCACTCGGGATCCTTGGAGGGTAACTCCAAGTTTATTTTGTGGAATATTGAACCAAGGCATAAGTCTGTTAAGCAGGTCGTCACCATAAATTTTCCACTCGCTCTATCTCAATCCCTTCTTACATTGTTCTCGCGATGTTGGATTTCATCACCAACTAGTGCGTTCATTGTGAGAAATTTTTGTTTGCTTGCTTGCTTCCTAGATTTTTAGTGTGTGTTGTTTGTTTTCCCTAGAAGACTCTAGGTTGGATTTGTTTTCAATGATTTCAGTTCCCGGAATGACCAATGAGGAAACCCCTGCTCTAGAGGAACCTTTTATGTTTCCTTCTTACGGAAACGTTGGTCCTCCTTACATCGCTACTTTGAGCCTTCCAGGTCTCACAATTGGATTACCGGTATGGTTTTTTTCCACTTAGGTAATCCCGAATGTAGTTGGTGCTTTAGTTGTAAGCTCTTCCCCCCAATATCATCAACCTCATGTTGATCCTTCTCCTTCTTCACCAATAATATATTCTTCTCCATCTTCACTTGCAAGGTCTTCTTCCATTTTATCTTCTTTGCCTAGTGAAATCTCTAAAGATAGTAACTCGGTGGATAAGAAAAACAAGAAAAGGAATATTAAGAAGAAGAAAAATAAGCAAGGGTCCAAACCTCCAACTACTGCCAAACATGTTAGAAAACAACCAGTTACTGATAATCATGCTGGGAGTGTTGATGATGCCAAGATAACCCAAACAAGTCGTAAGCCCAAGTACCCTTGCAGGATTTGTAAGGATAGCCATATTCTTAAGGATTTCCCTGGTCTATCAAAGGTTATATAAACATGGTATTCACGCCCTTTCCAAACTATGTCATTGACCTCTAAAACACATGTTGATGACCTCCCATCAACTAGTCAAGATATTGTTGGGAAGAAGAAAAGTAGAGTCAAGTTCCCATGTATGTTATGCAGAGGGAGTCATCAAACTCACCTTTTCCCTCGTATGGATGAAGCCTCGAAATTACTAGAAGACATGAAATTTTTCCAGCCTCAACGTTTGGCTGCTTACCGCAACCTTACTCTCAACCCACCTGTGGTTGATGGCATGATCAATCTCGTCCCTTCATCAGTCGGTTCGGTTGATCAGGTAGAAAAATGCTCATGTCCTTAGTTGAACTAGTTGACGAAGTGGCTGATCTGATCCCATCCTTGGTTGATCCCACTCTCCCATTAAAGAGTGAAACCCAAGCGATTGATCCGTTTCCATCTTACTCTCTTGTTAAAGATTAAACCCAATACTTCATGCATTTATCTTGTTGAAACATAATCTACTGTCCTAGTGGCCATTCTTCCTTCTCCTGTGGAACCCCCTCCAAGTAATGAAGCTATCCTTTTTTATTGGGGTGCACTAAATGGAACTCATCTTCCCTATCACATTCCTTTCAATATTACCGTACAGGTTTATGGTCAGGACGTTCCTCAGACGCTGATAGATGAAGGTGCGTCTGTTAGTATTTTTTCCTCTATTGATTGGAAAGCTTTGGATTATCCTCATCTTGTGTCGGTTACACAGAATCTATTAGATTTTACCAGAAGAACCAGTCAACCTTTAGGGACCCTTCCTTAGTTTCCCATAACTTTGGGATGGAAAAATGTCTTTATTTATGTCATGGTAGTCAAAGACCCCTTAGATTTCGATTTACTCCGTGGGAGGGATTATGTCTATGCCATGAAAGCTATCGTTTCCACTCTTTTTTGCATGATATATTTCCCTCACGATGGAAGAATTGTGACTATTGATCAACTTTCATTTGTTGGCCCTGACTTGACCATCAACTCAATGAACCCCCTAAATGGTTTGTATACACAGGCATTTTCGCCCCTGCCACGGGTCAATTATGTGGCGTTGTCTCCCATGCCTTCAGCTACTGGTGAAGATCAACCTCTCATTGTAAGCTCAGTCTCTTATGACTTAGATCCGGTAGTTGACATGGTGATCTCTTCGATAGGGCTATTATATCCTGACCTCCTTACCCCTCTCACGGTCCTCGACATGTGTTTCTTCGAAAGTGTGTTCCTTCTGTCAAGTGAAGATCTCTTGGAATCCATGACCGAGTTTTGTCCCTTGACATGTTTTCATTCGGGAGAATTTTCCTCTTGAAAGTCATGATCAAGAAGAGGAGTTTTAAGCATGGTTTTCTGATTTCAGGCTCATTAAAAACTGAAACCATCTTTGAGCATGGTTTTCTAATTTCAAGATCATTAAAAAATGAAACCATATTTGATAAAGGTTTTCTGATTTCAATCTCGTTAAAAAATGAAACCAGCTACGACGATAATTTTTTCGTCCCTGTGGAAACCTCGTTAAAAAAATAAAAACAAAGGTTATGAGTATAGTTCTTCTCCAGTGTCAAGCTCGTTAAAAAATAAAACATCCTGTCTCGAGCATATTTCTTGTTCCTGTGTGAATCTCGCTAAAAAATGAAACAAATTTCCCCCCTCTTCGATTGAGTCAAGTACTTCGTTCCGTATAGTATTTGAAGCTTCATTTCATCAGCCTATGTTGTTGGATGAAACAAATCTCGAGGGCCAATGCTTAAATCCTTTGGACTTCATGCTGAATTTAAGTCACTAGATTCTTAAGCAAGGGGAAAAGTAATAACCATCACTGGATAATGCGTTGGGAAGTCACAAGCATATTTTTCTCTATTTCAAGCTTGTGTAAAAATGAAACCTACCTTAAGAATAGTTTTATCTTGTTCAAGCTTGTGTAAAAATGAAACCACCTACCTCAAGCATAGTTTCCTTTGGTTCAATATTGTGTAAAAATGAAACCAGGTCCAAGCGTAGTTTTGTTTAGTTTTAAAGCTTGTGTAAAAAATAAAATATATCCTAAGCATAGTTTTGTTTTGTTTTAATATTGCATAAAAATGAAAACAATCTTGAGCTTAGTATTTGTTCTTTATCATGCTCGTAAATCAATGATAATGTAACCGAGTAAACTTTTATCACTTTTTCAGACTCGTAAAGGTTATATGAAAAAGGAACCCCATAGAGTTCCCTTTAATATTTTTTTAGACTCTCTAAAGATGAAAATATTGTCGAGCGATCTTGTTCTTTTCACACTCGTTAAAGTGTTTGAAGAAAATGTCTGTTGAGTGGTAGATTATCTCTTTTTAGGTCTCATGAGACTACTTTACGAAAAAAAGACTTTTTAGAGTTTTCTTTAAATGTTTTTTAGACTCTCTAAATATGAAAAACCTCTGAGTTTTCTTTCTTTGGACTCATAAAACAAACATCGAATGACCCATATGGGACCAAACCACTCCTTCGTAGGGTTTGTTAAAAATACTTCGAGGGAATCATCCGAAGGATGAGATTGTTCAATCATATGTTATCCTCCTCGAGATTGTGTAAAAATAAAGAGGTATTTGCCATAAATGGTGGGGGGGAATTGGGAAAGAAATGTGTATTTGTATATGTGTTAGTGGTAGTAAGTCACTCTTGAACATGACATCCCTTTTCATTGTTGTATATGGGTTGGGAAATCCATTTGTCTCTCATTTGATCATCTGAAAGTATGTATATTGGTCCTCCTTGAGTCAATTCTACCAAGATAATTTTTGTGTCATTCATATGTTCAAGTGAATTTCGACCGAAAGAAGCCTTCTATTGAGTCGGTCATATATAGTCCTCAAAATCTTACCATGTTGGCCTTCCTTAAGTCAGTTCTGAATCACTTTATACTCTGATCTACTTCAAATTTGTTACATGTTTCATGTCATTGTTGGGTGATACATTAAGGCCCTTCTATGATAAGTATTTTCCTATCAAATTCAAATCATTATCTAGGAATCTGAATTAGAAATCATTTAGTACCTTGGAGCATGCATGCCTCAATGGCAGGTTTCCTCGTTTTCGAAAGTGGGTTCACATCATTGGCCCCTGACTGGAAAATTCCATCGAGTGTTCTACTTCATCTCATTAATTCACATTCATTGGATTGTACTAGAGTACCTTGGGGGGTCATTGAAATCAATGGTGATTTCCCTCGCACTTGTTAATGGTATCCATTAATGACCAGTAATCAAGTGGTTTCTACCATGTTCGACTTCAACATCTATAATCACATCGATAGATTCGTACTTTTGGATGATGGACATGAAGACCCTGGATACTGTCACATGGATCCAAGTTGCAATGGAGTATTCATAACTATCTACTGACACATAAATCCACCGTGTATTTATCATGGCTATGTCCAAATTTGAGTCTTTATAGCATAGATCCACAATTTATTTCTCGTGGCTATGTTGAATCATAATGACATGGATCCACAATGTATGATTGTTGGGCATGATTCACTTAACACTTATGCTTAGGGTCACTTGTAGTATGAATATGGGAATTCATACCTCAGTAAATGGTATGTTATTATACAAATGCATGTTTGTTGAAAGGTTTCCGACTGATGTTCTCCTTGTTCTCTACACACACATTCTAAAAAGTATTTCAACTGTCATGCGTTCCAACTTCATGCTTTAGGGGAATTTTGTTACACATTATTTTTGTCACCCCCATGACCATTGATGATATGTGTATTGCCTATTTATCTATTCCCTGAAGGATATTGAAGAAACAATACTTTCCCTTGAGAAATGGAATCATCTTTTCCTTATTAAAAAACCCTATCAAAGAAGATCATCACACCTTTCCAGTGTTAAGGGTGAGAGGATCCCCAATCGTCGCATGTTGCACCACAATGGCTTGTGGTGTTGTCGCAGGTTATTAATGTTGAGGGTGCGGCGATGATCAAACAAGGGAAAAAGGTGAATGTCTCGAAGGCTCTAGAATGGAATATTCGAAAGAATGAGGTGGAATCTGATTTCTTTAGATCTCACTCACTTATTTGATTTAGTGGGATCATCCTAATATCTTCATCTATCCCTCATTACTCTATATAAGGAGGGATCTCTCATGGGAAAAGAGAGGCTAGCTATGTATGAATATTTTTGTTGAATATTGTTCTTGTAATAGCTTTGCTTTAGCTTTCCAAGTCAGGATGTGTATACTCTTCATCAAAAGAATTGGAGAAAAGGTGTGTGTGTTGAGGTAAAGGGCCATTGGAAGGGACCTTGCAAGATCAAGGCATAGGTTGTATTCTCCACTTTCACCAATATAATGTAGTAATATATTTCTTCCCTATAAAAGTGTCTCCATTTTTATTGCATAACTCCCCCTTTGGCATTGATGGCAATACCAACATTGATGTCAACACCAATTACCAATTATTGATGTCAACATGTAGATAAGACATGCTATACATCAGTAGTCAATGTGACTATCTCTCCCCACCAATAAACATCAATCACATCAATGTGATTATCTCTCCCCCTTTGACATCAATGGAAAAGGGTTATTCTCCCCTTGGGGCTGCTCCCCCTGCTTGAACTCTCCTTGGGGTTTCTCCCTCTTTCTGAATGCCTTTGATCTTCCTCTGAATAATGTCTCCCATTTTGAACAAGGAATATCACTCTAATGTAATTCTATGATACCAATTCAAATCATATCATAATAGTTATACCAAGAATGCCTTAAGCATTCACCACACAACAAGCAATAGTATCCATCAAGACAATAATATAACCATACCAGAATTTCTATGGAAGCTCTGAGCCCATAGAGTGCATATCTGGAACCTGCTTCAATCTTCAAGAGTCTGTCCTCAACTCAACCATCAATCTCCATGATTTCATCCACTGTATGTACCCTGTCTTCATACAACCCGCATATGTACATGCCCTGGCTCACTGTAGCCCGTGTACACCTCAAAAAATAGGGTTTCTAAACCTCCAAGACTTTTTTCGTCATGATCTTAGACATTTCCAAAACTTTGATGCATCCATGAGATCATCCTCACACACTCTCTCTCATAATAGATCTTCAATTCATGCTCAAGAGACACACACAAGATCTACACGAAGATCCTCCAAAAATGTTTTAATTCACAAGAGACCCTTGCCTCTTATTTGTACTCTTCATCGTCTAGGTCACTTAACCCACTTCTAGGTCACTTAACTTGTTTTCCTCATTTTAGGGTTAACCACTTTCCATAAATACAGAGTTCTCCATTACTTTATCATTTAAATATTCTTCCTTGACTTTGTCACCTCACTTTATCATTTAAATAATCTTTTTTGATTTTGTCTCTTCATTTTATTATTTAAATAATCCTTCTTGACTTTGTCACTTGACTTTGTCACTTGACTTTATCATTTAAATCATAATTTCTTCTTTGCAAGGTCTTTGACTTCTTTGACCTTTTGGGACCACTTTGGAGTTCATCCATTTATGCACCTTATCAACCATGATAAGACTATAATGATTCATCAATCTAAAAATGCATCGTATCAATGACAACTCATTGATCCATATTCATCTATGCATGATTCCATTTGACATCTATCCAGTCACAACAATAAATCAATCATTACTTGACATCAATCAATCACTTTACATCAATCCTTTGACATCAATCAATCAAACCATTGGCATTAATGACAACATGATCCAACACTAGAATGGAATATTTGAAAGGATGAGGTGGCCTCTGATCGGTTTGGATATCAATCGCTTCTCTGATTTAGTGGGATCTTCCTAATCTCTTCATCCATCCCTCATCACTCTTTATAAGGAAGGATATCTTATGGGAAAAGGGAGGATGGATATGTATGAATATTTTTGTTGAAGATTGTGCTTGTGATAGCTTTTCTTTAGCTTTCCAAGTCAGGATGTGTATAGTTTTCATCAAAAGCATTGGAGAAAAGGTGTGTGTGTTGAGGCAAATATGCCATTAGAAGGGGCCTTGCAAAATCAAGGCATAGGTTGTATTCTTCACTTTCACCAATATAATGTAGTCATACATTTCTTCCCTATAAAAGTGTCTCCATTTTTATTGCATAACTCCTTGATCTTATGCATAGGTTTTCATTGGAATATATATATCATTTCTCTCTCTTTGTTGGTTTGTGTTTCTCAACAAGTTCAACATCCCGCAGACCTTGATATGGAGCAAGGACTACACTAGAAAGGATCAAATGACATTTAAATGATATGTCATTTATCCCTCATTGAACCAGCATATATTACAATGGAAATCTAAGGAGAAGTTTGTATTTTGTCATGTTTTGTTCTAATTTTTTGTTGAAGTTAGGGATATTAGTTTGTGTCAACACTTACCGATTTGTCCAGTAACAAGAGGCATGTGAAACAGAAATAGCCACACCATTGACATGGGGTCCTAGGTTTGGATTCTTGGGATCAATCAATAGTCGAGGAGCATTTGGGATGATATCATAAATTGTACTCAATTGTGAATAAGTCAAGTCAAAATGTTGGGAATGAAAATTGTCATACTCCTTGGTGTTCACCCTGACCATAGCTACATATTTTGAAATGGGTGGTAGGAGGGAATTTGTGAACCACTCAATGAGGATTTTTTCGAGAATCTAAGTCTTAATCATCCTACGTCTCCATCTCCACTCATGTATATGATAGGAAATGTGAGTGGAATTATCTTGATGTAGTGAAGTCAAGGGATCAGTTCCAATCTCATACCATATGGGAAATTAATGATGCATTAAGAATTCCATTTCTAGGTCATTGAAGATTTTGAAAGAAACACATTTTAATTCAATGTACCATTTTGCGGAAAATCCAATTAGGGATCATTGGAAAAGACATAACCTCACACTATCATCCATCATCGAGTTGGATGAACACCATAAATGGTAATTCATGATGTGTGTGAAGGGTTCCTCTCCCAACTTACCATCTAACTTTGGGATATCTAAAGGTGTTTTTTCATGCATTACTGACCATGAAGGGTCGTGGGAAATAGGGTCATTCATCAAATGTGATAACTCAGGTAATTCTGATGTTGCATGGAAAGGAAATGGTGTGAATGAATATTGGGAGGGAGGTAAAGTCTCTGTTGTCCCGGATGGACCTTTCGGTCCCCCTATATTTGTACTGTTGGAAGGATGAGTAATTGTTGGAGAGTGAGTTCCTCCAATAATGGGGGAACTTCTAGGAGCATTTATGCTCCCAAAACCGAACATTCCCCCAAGGGGGTTTCCTCTAGGGGGGAATGTGAACCCTCCAGAAAAAATATTCCCAAATTTAGTTCCAGGGAAGAAACCCACAAAAATGGGTCTATTAACAAAGGGAAAACATCCCCATGGTGAAAACTTCCCCCCAAGGGATGTGCCCCCAGGGAAGGGTGTGCTAACCCATGGAAAATTAAAACCTCCTAAAGTACTACTACCCCATCCAGAATAGGGACAACCCCAAAACCACTAGAAAAATTCCACCCAAAAGGTACACCCACACCAGATGATGTCATCCAGCTCATATGATTGACATAGGTGGAAGTATTTCCACCTCCCATGTTGAAACCAAAGTTCGCCCCCACTGGAAAAAGATCTAGAAGTAGGAATCTATGTGGATGGGATGGGTGTAGGGACACTAGGTATACTAACGGATGGGAAGGATGACACAACTGATGTCCCCTAGATTGAGGGGGATGTATAATATGGAATGGATGGTGTAGGTAGAATGGATATAAGGGGTGGTAACAAGGACATCAAGGGGTTTCTTGTGAGGGGATTTCCCCCAATCCTACTTGATGATGGGCTCCTAGTCTCAGCTACACTAGATGAAACACTCGTTCCTAACATGGTGGGAGGATCAATGAACAAAGAAAAAGGTGTACTAATTATTTCCTTTACTTGGTCAAGTAGAGGTTCATTTGGCTCATTGGAAGGAGGATTACAATTTTGTGGAGGACGTTCGTCTAAAACTTCCACCTCGACGAAACCAGTTTCATGAAACTAAAGTTTGGGTCCTTTGAATTCTTTGTCACCTATCTCGTGCCACTTTAGAGGTGGTTTCACCTCCATGATTGGCTCAAGTCCTCCATGGGGTATTCACTCAATGAACTACCTCTTTCATTTGTGGGATATTAAAGAATATCCCTAATTTCACTAGATATTTATAAATACCTCCCAAAATCCTTTTATTGAAATCCCCTCTCAATACATACTTCCAGTAAAATAAATCCCTGTTTTAACTTGATGCCCCTTTTTATACCCCCCAATACCTATAATCCCCTTAAGAATGCACATCCCCCCCTAATACATATAATATATTGACCTTATTTTTCACAATTAAAAACCCCCTTTATGAATGAATGTGATAAGATATTGGTCAATAGGGTGAATCCCCAGTGAATTCCTTGTAGTCGACGGGACCAGTGCGATAATTCAACCATGACGAATATAATATGTGAAAATCCAAACACAATTCAAACTAAGGCCGACCTAGACTTAGACTAAAAAGGCACACCCCTAATCAAATCTAGGCTAACAACAATAAAACCAAATGGCTAAGGGGATTTATGAAAACCAATCCTATGGGGGAGATGAAGTCCCCAAAAGATTGGATAACAAAGGTATGAGGAGAAATTATGATGATCTACATGAAACAACCCTAACTAGTGCAAGTACCTTTTATTAAGAAGGGCACCCTTTGGGGGAATTGAGACTGTGAACGAACGTCTTCCCCATGTACTACAAGAACAATCCACTTGCAGTCACCTATGTGGCTACCTAGGAAAGGTCACTAATATTACCAACTCACAATCAATGATTGGGCTAAAAATTGTAGGTTTGACCATACATAAGGGTATCATAACTAAGCTCGAAGCTTCGAAGGTGAGACACCAATGAAACCCCCGTATACGTATCAATTGAAGTGGTACTGCAAACACCAAAATAAGGAGAGAGGGGTAATCTCCCTACTTTCCCTGATGCGACCTCGTGCTTAACTCCTAGTGTGTTATAGGAGGATATTGAAACACTAGTTGTAAGAATTTGTTAAGTACCTATACCAGATCTGCAAATATACTTTAGAAAAAATCCAGAATAAACCATAAACCATTCACCATAACAATGAACACAAGAAATATCCAAAACCCTTGAGGTAGGGTAACACCATATATTATTCCTTAAGGAAGGAATGCACTCCTCAAGCAACATGTTCGTGTACAATGACAACATTCTTCACTATGCTTCATTACATTGCTTACACTTCTTTATATAACTCTCTCTATCTCCTAGGAACCTCCTAGATAGGCTTCTCACATTTATTACATCCAAGTACCATAGTGGACCTTTATTAATATAGTGGACCTAGTTCACCTTACATTGAATGACCACGTTCTCATATATTAAATGACTTCCACTAGTAATACATAACCACATTCCCATTGGGTACCTCCCTAGGTATACTACATTCCATCCCCTTTCACATGTTTCATCCTCTAAACATGAGAATAAACCATACAATATGACCGTCTAAGAAATGTAGCCAACTGGTACCAAGTATGACCATCCATCCATCCTAATGGAAGACGAACATGATGTCCAATTGTTTCCTTTCCACCCTGATTTTTCTCTACATCATGTCGGGGTTTCCATGGGATTGTTTTTTTAGCCTGAGCTCTTCCCATACTATGGGTAGTCCTCCATGCACCTCTTGATCGGTTTCCTCTCTAGTGCCCTGTTGGTGCATAAATGTGTTGATGCACACGCCTTTGCCTCGATGACTGTTGTGTCTCTATATGATGTGAATGGCGATATACAACAACTATAGGAATTTGTTTTTTTTTTCTTCAAATATGCAACACTTTGTGCCTTTGAGTCAATGACCTCCTTAGCTTCATGATTATGTCCTTCTTGTAGTTTTGTTTCATCTCCTTTTGTAGACTCTGCCTCTAATTCAACATCAAACTCGGCAATAAATTATTTGCTAGCTTCCATGGACCCATCTTTCTTACTCAGAGACACATCCTGCAATGTGATTTTCTTTTTCTTGTACCACAACTTCAAAAACTTATTTTTCACATTAATATTAATGGTACCCACTAACTCTATCCAAGGATATCCCAAAATAATATCCACTTCATCTATATCCATAGTATAAAAATATGAATGCAACACATATTTATCCATGGTAATCTTCAAATCTTTAAATATTTGAACATTTTCACCCTCAACCTGTGTCTTTGGATATTCTTTATTGGAACTTGCAATCTATTAACCAACTGAACATTGATAAAATTATGCATGCAACTAGGGTTAATAGAAACAATGATATCTTTTTTATGAATACAACCATGAACTTGTAATATAGATTTGTCACATGAAAATAAACTCTTGGTTCTCTCTGTATCCTTATTTTTTCCATGATACCACTTGTCTAACAATATTTTTTCAAATTCTCCATTGGAGAGTGTCATCATCTCCTTATAATCAAGCGATTTCCACCAAATGGCAGCATCACCTTGCAATTTGAGATCTACCCAATGGGGTCAATTCTCTTCCCATGCTGATTTTATTTCTTTAATGAATGACTCAATACTAGGGCCATCACATTTCCCTATAAAATACATATTGCTATGAAAAACCCCCAAAAATAGAACAATAAGTTATGACAGAAAATCACGGTTTTTTTTGGAAAAACCCTGAAAAACTGTTGAATTTAAAATTCTCATAAATTTAATTCCCGAAATCCATTTTGGCTGGTTTGTTTTTTGAAATTGGGTGTTTTTTCTGAGAGGAATTCAAATAACCAATATTGTTTTTCCAAATCCAGCTCGTAAAGCTTCATATATGAACCTGAAGTGTCCTGCCCTCTTTTTCTTCCCTAGAACAAATTCTGCAAAAAGAGAAAAAAAGCCTTCCCTTCTTTGGCCAAGGAAGTTTCTCCGATACCAATTGTTAAGTACCTATACCAGATCTATAAATATACTTTATAAATAACCAAGAATAAACCATAAACCATTCACCATAACAATGAACACAAGAAATATCCAAAACCCTTGAGGTAGGGTAACACCATATATTATTCCTTAAGGAAGGATTGCACTCCTCAAGCAACACTTGCTTGTTACAATGACAATATTCTTCACTATGCTTCATTACATTGATTACACCTATTTATATAACTCTCTCTATCTCCTAGGAACCTTCTCGAGAGCCTTCTCACATTTATTACATCCAACTACCATAGTGGACCTTTAATAATATAGTGGACCTAGTCCACC
>JZKD02S1746058.1:588142-600372 GCA_000966675.3 Picea glauca | reverse complement strand
ACATAATGTATTTATCAATAATTAATGACTCCTAAGTTTAGTTTTTGTGCCCTTGGGGATTTTACTCTCCAATCCTAATCTAAGGCCCTGAGCCTATCTAATGTTGGTTAACTATAAGGAAAAAAATTCTAAGGAATTTTAGATTACATAGTTTTTTTTTAATGGATGTTTCTTAAGTCCAAGGGAAGCAGATGAAACTTTTGGTGATGTTGTGACTCTTGACCCAACAAAGAAATGCAAATATTCCAATGCAAAATATTTCAATTCGATGAAATCTAGCTATGGGAGGGAAATCGACTTTTTCTTTTTCTTTGCAAATTTTGAAAGTAAAACCTTTCACACACCAAGAAATAAAAAAATGATTCATATCTGAAGCCAAAAAATAATCCTAATGCACTCTTTCATTGATGCTTCAAAACTAGTCAAGCATGCAACAATTTTTTTTCTTTTTTGTTATTTTTCCAATTGTAATTCAAAATATTCTTGATCCAAACAATAATATGAATGAAATAGGAAAAACCAAAAAAATAAAGAAAGAAAAGGGGCTATAGGAAATTGGAATTAATGTTATATTATTCCACTCTAATGTCTCTACGAAGACCACACCCAATTCTGTTAAGGCTATAATAGATCTGGAGAGCATACCGGGGAATAATTCTTCTCTAGTTTTGAGTCTCTTTGCCAATTATTCCCTCTATTGATTGCGATTTAATGTCGATTTTATTCCATTGATCATTCCAGAAAATATATCCAATAGATCTGAGAGATCTGAAAAAGATCCATCTTCCTCAAAAAATAAAAAAAATTCATGCCCTCACTTGTTGAATCATAGGCGTCTCGTGACGCCCCTCAGTTGTTGACAAGCCTGTGTCGGGTGAGGCTCTGTAAAAACTACAGATTTGCAATGTAAAACCTATAACTTTGAGGTTATGTCTGTCCTCTGATAAGAAGGGTTTGCAGTGGTCTTTGTGGATATGGTATTGTCTCTATTTTAAGTGTTTGTTGTCACATACTTTGCTGTCAAAAGTTGCTTGAATGTATTTTGTGATTTGATTTCCATTTCTCGGATAGGTTCTATTTATTTTTGAGAATTCCAGGGAAGTTGTGTTGAGTGTATATTTATTGAGATACCTGCAAAAAATATCTAGCTAACAATGAAGCATACACAACTTGCAATGGTGGATGAATAGAGGGGACAAAAAATGGAGAAAAGAATAAAAAAATTTATATTATTTGTATTCCACACTCAAAGAGTGAATAATTTACAATAGATATAGGCTACATGAGTGACTAATGCACCATAGTAGTGATCTATATATATCTATACACTCATTGACAAACACCGGAGTGAACTCCCACCTATTCCTAGTTAACTTAGACATACAATCATCAGTTAATTGAGTCACACGTGTGGAAGTGAGAGAAACACATGCAACTACTCCTCATAAAACTGAGGTTTCCATGCATGAGTGACTTCCACTAGTATAACTGAGTGTAATTGACTTTGAGTTGAAGAGGATTTCCCTATATTATAGGGGAATATTCTCTAGAGAGAATATTGTCATCTAAGAAAAGACTCTAAACATTGGACTATCAACCTTAGTAAACAAATTATCTAGGTGAGTGTTTAGTATCTCCAACACTAAGAACCCAATAGATATGAAGAGATCCAGTGGTCTTTTTCATTGGTGCCATTGTTGGTCCCGGAGTGACCTTTTTTCATCACAAGATCAACCCTCCTAGGTGATTTTTAGGTGAGATATTGCTAGTGACATTGGAGTGAGATAATCCAGCCTCACTTCCAATTTCCTACAACCCATTTTCTTATTTTTTCTTGCGGGTTTTTTTCATGTTGTCATTTGTATTTCTTTCTTAGATCATAAACTTGTGCATTTTGATTTAAAAAAAAAATACCAAAAATGACTAAAGACGTTTTGCATGCTTGATTTTCTTTTAAGCACTAGTAAACAAAATGCATTAGGAGCATTGTTTGGTTTTAGATATGAAGCGATTGTTGGTTGCTTAGTGTGTGTGAGGTCACTTTTAAATTTGCAAATAAAAAGGAAAATATCTTCCCCTCCCATATCTATATTTCATTGACGTGAAAAATTTTCATTATCATGCTTGCATTGTTTGGTTGGGTAAAGATTCCAAACATCACAAAAGTTCCATCCACTACCCTTGGACTTAAGCAACAACCTTAAAAAGAAAGTGTGTAATCTAAAATTCATTAGACACTTTTATTTTATAGTGAACCAACAATATCTAGGCTTAGGGCATTGGAATAGGATTAGAGAGTAAACTCTCCAAGGATACAAAAAAACTTAGGAGCCATTAAAGAGTGCTAAAATCTATTATTGAAACCAACGTATCGGGAGACTCCTCTAACACATGAGTTAATCATGATGTCACATCAAGGAAAGTAATGAGATTACTTCTCTCTACTTGTTTTGTTGTTTGTAATACTACTTTGATTTCTATGTATATAGGGGTTTCATTGGTTAATACCTTCGGAGCTTTGGGATTAGTTAACATGACCTTACGTGCAGTCAGACCTACAACTATTCGCCCGATCATTGATTGTAAGGTGGTATACTTAATGAAATTCCCTAAGTAACCATAGAGGTAATTTTAGGTGGTACATTCCTGTAGTACCAGGGGCAGACATTCGTTCATAGTCTCAATTCCCCTGGATGGTGCCTTCCTTAATAAAGGGTACTTGCACCGGTCAGGGATACTTTGCATAGATCATTGTAACTGCTCCTCATACCTTCTCTATCCAATCTTGTGGGGAATTCATCTACCCCATAGAGTTGGTTTTTAGAAGGTCTCTAAGACCATTGGTTCTCTTATTGTTATCCTGGTTTTAATTAGGGGTGTTCTCTTTGAGTCCGAGTCTAGGTCAGCCTTAGGTTGAATTGTGTTTGGATTTTAACATAGTATATTCACCGTGGTTGAATTATTGTGCTGGTACAATCGACTACAAGGACTTGAACCCATTACAGAGGAAGAACCAACTATTAAGTGGCATGAGATGATTGTCAAAGACTTTGAAGTTCTTGAAATTTGGTTCAACGAGACTGGTTTAGTTGAGGTAGAAGTGGTAAACGAATGTCCTCCACAAAATTTTAATCCTCTTTTGACTGAAACATACACACCTCTACTTGTCCAAGTGAGGGAAATTTTTAGTGCACCTTTTTCTTTTTTCAACCATTCTCCCACCATGTAAAGAATGAGTTTTTCGTCTAGTGTAGCCAAGTCTATGAGCCCATCCTTAAGTGGGACAGGGCGAAATCCCCACGGGGGCATCCCAATGATGTCCATGTTACCATCCCTTAGCCTTCATTGTACCTACGTCATCCATACCATTCCATATTGGTCCCTCGATATAGGGGACATTGACTATGTAATCCTTTCCATCTATTAGTATACCTAGCATCCCTATGCCCATGCCCTCCACATCATTGCCCAATTCCAAATTATTTTCTAGTGGGGGGGAGAGCTTTGGTTTCATCATTTGAAGTGAAAATCCTTCCACCTATGCCAATATTATGACTGAGTTGTGATCATCAGGTTTGGGTGTACCTTTTGGATGGAATATATCTACTGGTTTTGGGGTTTTCCCTAGTCAGGCTGGGGGAAATAGTACTTCTGGAGTTTCTAACTTTCCATGGGTTAGTACACCTTTCCCTGAGGGAACATCCCTGTTTGAAAACGTGAGTATTCCAATAGAGGACGAACACCTTTAGTAACCACTCACATAACAAGATCAAAGATCAACACACTGATGTTTTCATGTGGTAAAACCCCTACGGGGAAACATCCATGGACCCAGCCAACGCGGCCACTTGGTGCAGTTTATTAATGTAAAGAAAAAGATTACAAAGAAATTTTACAAGAGAGCTTCTCACAATCGATCATTGACAAATGAACCTCCATTCTCTTTAAATAGAGATCATGGACCAATCAGGTGTTAAGCCACAGATCAATGGTCATTAATATCGAGGAGAGTATGAACCGTCAGATCACGCTATGTCGGGAACATATCGTGATCGTCGGATTTCATAACTACAAATGTATACTAATGCCTACTAAAGAAACACACTAAGAGACACACTTTTACCTAACAACACATTAGACCAAGTAGATCTTAACTAACTCCTAAGTGTCTAAATATCCTAACATCCCCCCTTAAGAACAACTTGGGATAGGATTGAAGGTTTTACAATAGTGACAGAATAGGATAAGGAAGGAGGCATTAGAGCCTATCCCCCCTTAATGAAAACTTCCTGAACTCCTAACATAGATCGAAGTTTGGAAAAATTTTCTTCTGTAAGAGACTTTGTGAAAATGTCTTCAACTTGATCTTCTGTAGGACAAAAGTGCACTTCAATAACTTGATCATGAATGAGCTTTCTGATGAAGTGCATGTGGAGCTCGATGTGTTTTCTACGCTAATGTTGAACTAGGTCTTTGGCGAGCTTGATGGCGCTCTGATTGTCGCACCAAAGGCTGGTCGGGTGTTGCTGCTGGAATCCAAACTCTGAAAGGATCTGTTGAAGCCACAAGGCTTCCTGAAATTCATTTACTGTTGCTCGGTAATATGCTTCTACTGAAGAAATTGCAATAGCATGTTGTTTCTTACAAGGCCAAGTGATAGGTTATGAACCTAGGCTGAAAACATAACCTGCAGTAGACTTCCGATCATCAGGGTCACCGACCCAATCTGAATGAGTGAAACCAACCAATAAAGGAGTCCCCCCTGAACTATAATGTATCCCAAACTGTATTTTACCATGGACATGGAGAAGTATCATTTTATCTTATTTCCAATGGATTTGATGGGGTGTTTGCATATACCGGGAAACAAGACCAACAACAAAGGAAATATCAGGATGGGTGTCACATACCCACTACGATAACTAAATTTTTTCGCTCGTCCTCAAGGGATAGAATTCCCAAATTGCTACGAGGGCCTAGCGTAGGTTACCTCTCCCTGTTTGAACCTTCAGTAAATCAATCCACCGGTCCTTTTATTGAAAACCCGTTGTGTACAACTCAAGCACCAAGCACGGGCTTCACCTCCACACGACCACAATTGGGCCTTAGCGTAAGCGCTTTCCATGACTCGTGATCTCGCAAGTTCTTGAATCGAAGACCCTCAACTCCAAACCTCTGATACCCGAGAATGCGATACAGGTATGGTCCCTTTCATGCTAGCGCCTCTATAAGTGACCACTAGCTAGGGCCTAGATTTAGTACCTCTCGCAACTAGCAACTTCGCACGTTAGAGTGTCCAACCCTCGTGCTCCTTCCTTTGCGTTTCCTCGAGACATGATAATTCAAACAATGGGTTGACCCCTTTTGTGCTACTCGTAACTCGCAGCTTCACAAGTTGGAGTGTTGAGCCCTTGTGCTCCTTTCTTGTGAGTCCCCGAGATCCAATGAGTCGATGATGAGTTGACCCCTTCCCAGATGACATGTTTCCACCACTTGTCACCCACTTTTACCTTTTCGATGCATTGTATGTTTGCACCACCTGTCACCCATGCGGTCCCCACCTAACGGATGTGCCACGTGTTTGCACAAGCCCTCGATGCTCGACACTTCGCAACTTCTGTAGTCTAAAAGTGGTTCTTTCACCCTCCAAACCCTCGATGTGCGATATGGCGAGAAGGTTCTGGTCCAACGGTCTTCCCGTGACCTGGATCCAATGGCTGCCCCTGCTCCTTGCAACTTGGGACTTCACGAAACCAAGAGTTTGGTATTCTCTCTCCAAACTCTTGAACCCTGAACTTGTGAGATGGTCCAATGGCGTGGATTGAAATGAGATCAATGGCTCACATTGACCCTTGAATCCAGGGTGATGGGTTTCATCGGCCTCTAACCACCCTGTAACTCTGCAAGGTCCGACAACTATCGGCTACTCGACACTTCCTTCACGAAGTGTCTCCACCATCCATTTCAACTGCTCTCTGTCTGCGCACACTCCCAGAGGTTAAACTCTGAGCGACTTTCTCTGGATCCGACGATTGTCGGCTATCCACGTAAGATCTGACGGCCTAGATCTCTTCACTTCCACTGCACTTTCCTACCTACGTCTGGATGTAAACTTCAATGGTCCAGATCTTTCTTCCCAGCACCGATCCAACGGTAGTTGTAGCTCCCTCCTAAACTTGTTCTTCTTCCTTCTCCTTGGAATATTTCAAATGCTTCAAAGGTCTCAGCTTTCGATCTTCTACTGCAAGCTGGCTATTGGGTCTCGCCAGCACTTACAAAAAGTGTGGTCCCTCCTGAGATGTCTCAGCTATGAAGGAATTAATAGGTCTGCGCTCTTTCCCTTGGGCTTGACTCTTAGAAGAGTCTTTCGCGCATCCCTTGTGCTCATTCGTCAAGTCTAGGGCTCGGGTGAGTCTCGGTCTCTACTTGCCTCGTAGGGAGACTATGCATAACTACACTACTTCTCCTGAACTTAATAGAATTTGTCCTCCAAGGGACTCTAAACAACTAGGAAGGTTGGCATGTGTACATGAGACTATGCCTAAGGTTGACGAGCTCATAGTTTGTGGCTCTAACTCAAGTTGCCACATGACACAAGCATTTACGAGTACCAATCATGTCCTATCCATATAATATCTTATTGGCCTAATTATACAACCAAGCAGTAATGAAAGAGACATAGTATATACATTCAAAAATCAAGCACAATTCCTTAAACATACACAGTATAACCAAATTCATGCCCAGTTACAGCTAAATTACACAGAGTAATAAAATGCTTATCTATTACAAGTTTCCGCCAACCAACTGACTATGGGTGTTCAACCTTCCACCCGACCATAGGATCAGAGGCATTCATTCTTAGCACTCTGGCCACCCTTGTGCCAAGCCATGATATCACTAGGGAATTCTCACACTTCTCGAGGGTTCTTCCTCCGTTTCCGCTTCTATTTGGGTCATGTTCTCTGTAACTCAGAGCTTTCTCTCTCTCGGTTATGGCCTCGGCAAGGTTTCTCATATGGTCCTCGGCATCAAGCTCGTGGCCTTTTGTTCATGATTCGTTGGAGAGATTCACGCCTCTCCCTTGTGAGCTTCCACCCTCGTCTGGTGCCTCCCTTTTTCGTGTGTGTTTCCCTCTTACTTGGTAAGGTTTTTTTTCCAACCTATCCGGTTCCTTCTGTCAGAAGGAAGCTCAGGTCTACAAGTCCCTGTGGTACTTCGAACTGATAGCCCATGTTTCCATTCATGGGGGTGGTTGGTGATTCAACCACCAGTCCTTTCTTCATTGACTGATTTTCTTTCCTTGGGATTTGAAGGAGGCTTGTCATCCTTACCAAGGGAGATTTGGGGTTATTTGATACATGAACCTTCTCTTATAGTTTTTCACATTCTTCCTCTAGTGATATCATGGCCAGTACTTTCAAGGCTTCACCCCCACACTCAGTCATTGGCAACTCAAACAATAATACATTTACATTGTCCTCATGCATTAGCATGGTAATTTCTATTTTATGATTAGTTACAAATTGGGTGAAACAAGGTGTTACAATTCCCTCCCCCTTAAAGGAACACTATCCTCGGTGTTCTTTCTCAAAACACCTGTCATGCCTTTCTCATTCAGCCACTTTAGAAGTCTTGACCTTCATCTTCGGTCAAGTCCTCTTTCAGGATCTTAGTCTTCGTCATCTGCCTTCAATAATTCTTGGACAACAAGCACATTAATAACAATTTTGTGCGAAAACATCTTATTGTTGTTCAAAATTCAAAATGAAAATTTCATAATCTTAGCACAATACTTATCTGTGCAGTTTGTGGATCTGTATCCACATGGTTGTTTTTTTATCCATGCTCATTTCTTTCCTTGACGTACCCATTGGGTGCATGATTCCAATTCAATAGTTCACAAGAGCTATCATGATTTCATCTTCCTTTCCAAGGTTTTTCCGCACGGGAAACTACCCACTGTGTGCAAGATCCTAATAGTTTACAAGAATTATTAAGGTTCCCTCTTCCTTGCGGTCACTCACCCTCCAGGCCCAGGCTCAGGCATCCCTTTCACTACGATATAGTCCCTCGGGCAATCCATCTTGCCCTGCCAAGGTTTTCTCGCACAGGAAAATTTTAGAGACTCTATCGAGTCTGACAGTCGAGGTGTCCCTTAGACTTGATCTACCAAGGCATACCTCCGGCTTGTGTTACCTCAACACAATAATTTTCAGGTGATCATGCCTTATCACAGGGTTTTCATGGCTCATTAGTAGCCATGTTTATCATCTTCAGCTTTGACATCCCTCATCTATCCTTTTCGGACATGTCTTTTCTTCTCACCTGTATCACAGGTATACAAAATTCATGAGACATCATTATAAATTCTAACTTTCAGAATTTAATTGCAAATCTGTCACCCACAGATTTTCCAATCTCACGATTTGTTTTCATATTTTTTCCACAAAGGAACTAGGTTCATAATTATGGGACTTTCCTTCCCATAATGGTTTGGCTCAGCAGGCAATTGGCCTTCCTTATGGGCTTACAATGCTACCATATCCATGACCCTTTCCTCCCTGCAATTTCATTCTTTACACAACCAAACAATTGTTAGTTTTTCATGTACATTACTTTTTTAGAGAATCAAGTATACTAATAGTCCAGGTCATTTCATCTATTCAAGGATTCAAAGTGAAAGGACACACCATCCCTTACCTATGCATCATTCCAGCCTACCAAATTTTCAAAATGTGATTTGGATATCAATTGATTTTAATGAATGCACCAACATTTGTGGCCACATTCATACCCAATGCACCCTTGCATTGATTTCAAGTTTGTCACACTTTATGACAGGTTCTTGGCCATGGTGTGTTGGAACTTAACCAACCTCTCCACCACGTGGCCTATTCGTTTTTATTCATTCTTACAACAGGACCATGCTTCCTGCTATAGGTTGATCACGATCCCAAATTAGTACACATGAAACTTAAAAGTTTCACATGAATGCACCCAAGCATTATGCCTTTATTAATAACCAGGGTGCCAACACTCATGGCCACCCAAATTTGGTTTTCTCTAACACCTATACAATGTGATTAGAAATGTTGGAAGGTCCTCCTTCCTCAATGGGAAATCCATTGTTTGTCCTTTATGAAAATATGCATTTCCTTGAAGTAATTCCATGCAACGTGCTATCTAAGAGCACTTTTGTTTCCAATCCTTCCTTGATTGGTCCATGTGTTCATGAAATATCAGTTCATGAATTCTTCCGAGGGTTACAATCGATATTTACTACCAGAGGCTCACGCCTCCATCATTCAAGTTCTCCTTCCTAAATCATACCCTACTTGGGTATCCATGGCATACCACTGCCCTTTCAATTTTCATGCATAACATGAGACAATAAAATATTTCGGAAGGGGTTCTTACCAAATCCCTTCATATTTTGTGCCACATAGGCACAAATATCTTTATACCGGTTCTGGGTTGCTAGCACCCTCTTTTTAATTTTTACCTCATCAGCAGTGCTTTATGGGGACTTTTACAACCATGTTAACAATCTTTCACCAGCAACCTTCTCCTGGTCATTCTCTGTTTGAGGTTGCCCATCATTGGTAACTGTCTTCCTCAATAGCTCCAATTCATTTCTATACACAACATGCACCATCATAGACACAGTTACATTAGTCATAATATTAAACCAAATTCATGTATTATAACATTCGAATTCATAAACATCTTCAAATGTTTCCTCCAGTGCAACAAAAACAAATTTCGATTGTATCTTCGACAATACAATCCTTTTTTTTTCTTTTTTCTTTTTTTAATGTGTCTGGAGGAATCAACAACTAGTTGGGCACATGCTCGCATTACACGTGGCCGTGTTATCCAACCTCTACCACTATAACCTCCAAGTGTGCCCACGATGCCCCTTACGTGACACACAAGGTAAGTCGGGGGGAATTGAACTCGAAACCTCATGGAACTTCATTTTCACGGCACTTGCCAATTGAGCTGCCCCCCCCGGGGGTGCAATACAATCCTTATTACTTATGGTGTCAAGACCCTTTTACTTTCATTGGCATACCAGCTTTCTCATCCAAGAGAAAACATAATACTCAGTGAGGGAAGAATTGGGGACTCTCCCCTTCTTCCAACTCTTTCTACACTGCCAGGGCTAGTGTTAAGCCTAGTCGAGTTATCTCTAAGGCCTTATTGTCTTTTCTTAATCATGGATTCAACCAAGTCTTATTAGTTAAAAGTACTCATTTATTCATTTAATCATACTCGAGGGGTTTATTTGCCTCTTACCAACTATATCGATTTACACAACTGCTCTTTTTCTGAGAAACCCCGGGTTAGGCTCATCCTAACTCTTAGGATACTTCAGCATGATTTAATAGAAAAATATTTTGCCCATAATGAATCACGAACATGTGCATCTTGCACACTACCATTCGTTTATCAGAATTGGTCAATATTCATTTATTAGTATTCTTATTCGTTACATGATATTTTTCAAAATGTAATCCAGGATTCTGGTGTATATATATATAAGCTTGTGGCTTACCGCTTAATTCTCAGCAGTCATTAAGGTTGTGAATTTGTTTTCCTGACAAAGTCTTCACACAGTTCCTCCACAAGGAATTCCTTCAGCATGCAACTTCCTTATTGCATATCCATCACTATTTGTGATGACCTCAGCCTTGAGTTAGCTTTAGCTGTCTACCAAATATTCCCTTAAGGAATATAAACATGCATCTTTGTCATGTACCTAATTACGTATTCTGGTTTTGTTAACTTACATCCATGATATATCTAACCATATTCATAATCCTAAGCCTGCATGTAGTTGTCATAGGTATATTTCACAACCCAAATACATCTTTACTTTTAAGATTAGTCAACTTGGGATTGTTCACAACCCTATTCATGTGATCGTCAAAGGCATAAACCTTTGCCTCTTATCATGACAACAAAGCATCCTTTACTTGTTTACTCTTTCATTTATGTGTATTGGCTTCTCCTGGTAAGAGGGAGCACATCTATTGGTTATGGAGCCTGATTATCTTCCTGATTCAGAGGTCCTTGCTTTCAACCATGTTTATACCCCATGAAGTATTTACACCCTAAAAGTATGTACACTCTTCCATGCGGGGGGGTGCATAGGGGGGGTACCCCCTCTGTGGGGTCCAGGGGGGCTATCCCCCCGGCTGGGGGGTCTAGGGGCAAGCGGGCCCCCGAAAGAAAAATTTCCTTGTAAATGTATATTGTAATTTCATTGTAAATCTGGATCGTTCATTATAAGGTCGCAGATCTAACGGTAGAGATTATGTTAGGGTTTTTTTCCCTAGAAGGCAACCCCCTTTTATGAGGGAAATGTATTGCGGCTATGGTTGATGGTGAATATTGTATTCTGAGAGAGGAGACTATGAGAGAAAGAAGAGGAAGTTATAGCGGGTTTTGCTGTAGGTCGTATCCCTTCACTTGCTGGATAATAATAAAGGAAGGACCTGGCAATTTCTCGGGTGGACGTAGCCCACATTGGGTGAACCACGTAAATCTGTGTCTCTCTTGTATTGTGTATCTTCTGTGTTTTGTTTCCGCATTTGTTTTATTTTATTTCTCTGTGGTCCTATTTTTCTAACAACTGGTATCAGAGAGAAAGGTAACTTGTAGGAAAAGAGGGTTCCTGGTTCGAGTGGGAGCAATGTCGAAAGATGGAAAGTTTAGGGTCGAGAAATTTAACGGCCAAAACTATTAGTTATGGAAGATGCAGATGGAAGATTATTTATATCAGAAGGATCTATTCCTACCATTGGGTGGAGTAGCAAATAAATCGACGGCCATGAAGGATGAAGAATGGGAGATTCTTGACAAAAAGGCTCTAGGAACGATACGGCTGAGCCTGGCAGTGTCAGTGGCTTTCAGTATTTCCAAAGAAAAGACAACGAAGGTTTTGATGGACACATTGGCCAAATTGTATGAAAAACCCTCGACGTCCAATAAGGTATTTCTAATGAAGAGATTATTTAATATGAAGATGTCAGAAGGTGGGTCTGTTACAGATCATTTAAATGAATTTAATACGGTTACTAATCAAATAAGTTCTATAAAAGTGGAATTTGATGATGAGGTCAAGGCTCTTCTAATCTTGTGCTCATTGCCAGAAAGCTGGAACAGCTTGGTCATGGCTGTAAGTAACTCTGTCTCTGGTTCAAATACTTTAAAATTTGATG
>JZKD02S1746058.1:538007-556911 GCA_000966675.3 Picea glauca | reverse complement strand
AATATTGACCTTTATTACATCCGAATATATTGTTCTACCTATGTGAGGGTTAAGACCCTAATATGTTTGCCCCCTTAAAAACAGCCTTGTCCTCAAGGCTTGAGATGAGGAAATTCTTGCAGAATGGTAACTGGTTCCCAAGTGGCGTCTGTTGGAGTTGTATCTTTCCATTGGACGAGCACTTGCTTTATTTTTGTTAATTATTTGTTGTAACCACTAAAGGATTCAAGTTGTTCATCTATTATTCAAGCAGATCAAGGGCTTCATAGAAATAATTGTAAAAATGAATTAATTAGTAAATTGTTATGTTGAGAGTTACATAATCAAGATTTCTTATACAATCAAATCCTTTATAAGAGTGAGATGCACTCATTTTTCATTATATATATATATATATATATATATATATATATATGGGTATTTGCAAGATAATGATGGTCTTTCATGACACGTTAGTGGCAATGGCAAGGCAAACATGGAAAAACAACAATCTGTTCACTTCGAGGGATTATTCAAGGTACTTTTACAATGAATTTGAATATAGTGTAAGAAGATTAAACTTATGAAAATGAATTAGTTTTCCGAGTATACAACTTTTTTTCATAGAATTTGTGAATAACTATGTGAATTTTTTATTTTTTTTTCTAACACTGGTATGCTATTTTTCCAACAAAATATAAGGAAGGTATATGTATTTGTTCTTATAAGTGTTGAGTACCTTAACAATAGAATTTCATTAGAAAAACTTGTATAATTGTATAGAACAAGTTGTTCTAGTTCCGTGTATTTTTGTAATATACCAGATATAAAATGTATGCAGAACAGAAATAAAATGCTAGTAATGGCAGAATAACAACAATATAACCAGAGCATTCACCACAATAACACCGAAATAATATAAGAATAACAACAGAAATAACACTTTGAATCTGAAAGCAATGTTCACGGGCCTCTTCGAGGGGACAACCTCTAGTTGAGCAGAGCTCTATTACAATAATATCCCAACTAGGGTTCTCATACCCTCGACTCCTATTTATACTAAAAAAAAACATCTAGAGGAAGATCCTTCTAGAAGTGGAAGCTTCTATTAGGTCTTTTTACATACGCCTTATTCTATTTTATTGAAAGGCCTTATTAATATTGATCTTTATTACATCCGAATATATTGTTCTACCTATGTGCGGGTTAAGACCCTAATATGTCTGCCCCCTTAAAAAAAGCCTTGTCCTCAAGGCTTGAGATGAGGAAATTGCTGCAGAATGGTAGTTGGTTCCCAAGTGGCGTCTATTGGAGTTGTATCTTTCCATTGGACGAGCACTTCCTTGATGGTTCTCTAATGTAGGCAATGCTCACGCTGGTCCAAAACGGCTTCTAGTTGTAGCCAAATGGATCCTTCTTCAGCTAACTCTGGAAGGTTGGTTTGAATTTGGCACTTAGCTCCAATCACCTTCTTTAAGCATGAAACATGAAAAACATGATGTAGCTTTGAATGGTTGGGAAATGCTAACTGATAGGCGACTTGTCCCACACGCTTGAGCATGGTATAAGGACCATAAAATTTGGGTGCTAGCTTCTGAAAATAATCGGCCTTGAGGGAAGTTTGTTTGTAAGGTTGCAATCGAAGAAACACCTGATCCCCTTCTGCAAATTGATGTTCAGAGTGACCTTGATATGCTTGTTGCTTCATGTGATTCTGTGCCATGACCAAATTCTCCTTGAGGGTACGGAGAATAGTCTCTTGAGCTGTAAGTGTTAGGTCAACCACCTAGACCTTCGAGGCACCTGGTAAGTATGATAGAACTGAAGGTGGCTTATGTCCATATACCACTTCAAAAGGATTCATGCGTGTAGTTGTATGGTATGAAGTGTTGTACCACCATTCAGCTAGGGGTAACCATTGAGTCCATTGATTTTTCTTTTCCGAGGCAAAACACCTCAAATATGTTTCCAAACACTTGTTGACAACTTTTATTTGGTCATCAGTCTAGGGATGATAAGTTGTGTTGAGATGCAATTCTATGCCTTGTATCTTGAACAATTCTAGCCAAAAATTGCTTGTGAAAGTTGGGTTGCTATCAGAAACAATAGAGTGCGGCATGCCATGAAGCTTGAAGACCTAATCCATGAAGATTTGAGCCACCATGGATGTTGTAAATGGGTGTTGAAGGGCACAAAAATGAGCATACTTGGAAAGGCGATCAACAACCACCATGATGATGGATTTATTTCCCGATTTGGGTAAGTCGGTAATAAAATACATAGAGATATCCTTCCAAATAGCAGGTGGAATCGAGAGCAGTTGTAGTGTGCCTGGTGATTTGACTGTTTCTCCCTTGTTGCATTGACACACGTCACATTCAGCTACAAATTACAAATGTCCTGTTTCATACCATCCTAGAAAAATGAATGTTTGACCTTTTCATAGGTTTTGGTGAACCTGGAGTGCCCTACTATGGGTGTAGCATGAAGCTCAGAAAGTATCGTGGATCTAAGCTTTGATTGTTTACTTAAATACAAACGGCCTTTGTATCGAATTTCCTCATGGAGCCAAGAGTACCCTAGGGAAGCTGGAGCATTCAACTTGTTGAAACAAAGCTTAAATTTTTCGTCCCTAAGGTCTAGATTTTTTATCTTTAAGGTTTCGGCTTTCCTCGAAGAAAAATTTCATCATTTCTAAAATTTGTGATACCTTTTTAAAGAATGGATAAAGGTTTGCAAACATATAAATTTTCTAACACTTTTCGAAAAATTATTTAAAAGGAGTATAATTTTAAATTCGCGAGTTTTTCATTCAAATCGGAATTCAAAGTTTTCCGTAAACAATTTTTTGATGTAAATCGAATTACGAAACCCCGATCCCCGATCTCCCGATACTTTAAGACTTAATTAAAACACAAATTACTTAATTTTCATTTAAGGAGGTTTAAAAATTAAGTTAATTACATCACGATATCAAGATTCGTGGTTCTATGAGAAGCGTGTTTCTTGTCATCATATTTCCCGAAATCCTGATTACCAAAATCCCGACTCATAATTCACAATTAAAATAAACAATATTTATTTTGGCCTTAATCTTGATTACTGAGTTGATTAAGATAAGTTAAATCATATTTAAAAGAAATGGGCCATCGCCATTTCGCGATTTCGAGATTCGCAATTCCATGAGAGCAAGACTCATGTCATCAGATTTCCCGAAATCCCAATGTCCAGAATTTCGATTAACGAAATCCCGATGTCCGAAATTCCGATTAACGAAATCCCGATGTTCGAAATTCCGATTAACGAAATCTCGATAAGGTTTAATCTCAATTAATTAACATGCAAAAAAACATTTAATTTTTAATTAATACATCGCGATTTCACGATTTTGGCGATCGGGTTTACTTCGATGACATATCTTTCAACATCAAGAGTGTCGAAACCCCGAAAAGTCATGTTTTCAGACTTAACTCATAATTAACACTAATAAATAATCTTTCTAAACAAGTTTAAAGTTAATCTTTCTTTGAATGTTCATTAACGCGTCATTGTCCGATTAAGTAAGTTTCTATTATATTTGAAAACACGGAGAAAGCCTAAGTACGGACATTAAATGCATATCTCCAAAAATATATTTTGCATTAAGAGCTTTAACTTCGTAACAGAGGTACAAATCTCAATATTTTTATGATATATTCAAAGTAAACGTTCAAAACGTTTGTATTTTCATTCTAAAGTTGAGCTTACTCACCCACTTTCTGCGACAGGTTTTCAAGACAAACGTAGAGCTATGGCGCCTAAAAAAGCACCGAAGAAAAATGAAGAAGCACAGGAAGGTGATATTATCTCAGATACCACTCCACATGTCATACACTCCGTCAAATCATGGACTGGAATTACCGAATTCCTAGAGGAAGAGCTAAAGTATGCAAACCCTGATTCGGAAAATCACCTCCGAGACACTGTTGAGACTGAGCTTCATAAGGTTGTTGCGCGTCCGAGGTTGGTGACATATACCGATATGATCGGCTGGGCTCTGGATAGGGTAGATATCCCAACAAGAAGCATTCTAAATGAGCAAGGAGCTGTTGTCAGCTCATTCAGGCCTGAGCACATTCAAGTAATGTATAAACTCTCGTCAAATTATAGACACACTTTTAATGCTGAATTTTTAGCTGAGTTTCAAAGAAAGGAATGTGTTGAAGCAGGCCAGACATATCCTGACATGATTAGAGGATGGGCGAGGTCTGAAGCAAAGTTTAGGGCTGATGCTCATGGGATTTATGCTTCGGCCTATTTAAACGAATATATGGTTTACATAGCCATGATGTTATGCATACTTTTCTGGAGAAAATATCCCTGTCACTTTCACGCAGACTGGGTACCCTTCTTAGAGGAAGTTTCAGAAGGACGTAGTTTTAACTGGCATAAAATTTTGTCAGATAACCTAACGCAAGAGGTTGTAAATTATAAAGCAACTAAGTCCAAGGGACATCCAGTGTCTTTTTATATGTCTGTGTATATCATGGATGCCATTTGTTTTATGACTCTTTTTCCATTAATGAATTGGAGTTGGAGTACTTCTTGCCTAGAGCCTATGCATAAATACCACTCAGCTCTTTGGGAAGAAAATGCAAAAGATGTTTTCTATGATATTTGTCATTATGTCATCATTCCTCTGCACAAAATATTTTTTGGATGCGAACCCCCTCGCATTTCTGATGCAGTCATAGAAAACCTCAAATCAGTTACTGACTGGTTTATTGAGGAAAATTTTTCCTATGTTAGAGTCTATGGCTATTCTATTCCTCCTCACGCACTCCCGAATTTCTTACCAGACATATTGGTATGCAGAGAAGTGGCTCATCAGTTAGCCAAGGGTGGTATTAGGTTAGAATTAAAAGCCCTTCAGAAAAAAGCATGGCCATCTTTCCCTGTTCACATCGAGAAATTTACTTTATTAAACTTAGGTCATTCTAAGGTGGAGGCCGAGTCATTGGAGGAAGTTAATTTAGTAGACATCAAGCACAGAAAACATGACCCTTACCAAATAATTAGTCGGCATTACATACATTGTAATTTAAAAGCATATGAACATGAAGTTTCAGTTTATGATGATATTTTCAAAGATGTTAAATATTATGAGGAAGTGCAGAATAGAGTACAAGCCTTGTCACCTGACTCACAGGCTGGGTTTTCATCTTTTCAAAGACATAGGTGAAGCTGCCTGCCAAAGATTTTTCAAGGTGAAATATCGACTTCATTGCTAGAACAGGAAGAAACCCCTCCAGGGTTTGAAACTGATACTCAGGATAGATCAAATGACAAAGATAAGTTGAGAGATTCTGAAATACCTCCTCAAAACACAGAGGGTTCTCAGATAAAAGAACCAGGGATAGAGAAAGGAAAAGGATTGGAAACAAGTCCAATAATTCTTGATGATATTCCAGAAAAGATTGGAGGAATTGCTTCAAAAGAACTTGGTAGACCCATTACATCTTTAACTCCACTACAGTCTACTTTCAGAACTCCTCATGAAGGATGTTTGTATGTTAGTGACCTAGAGCTGATTTCGAGAGATGAAATCCCCTCGTCAGATTATTTTTTCAGCAAAAAGAGAAGAGTTGTATTGAAACAAGAAATTCATCCTGTAGGAGAAAGATCGATTAAGAAACATAGAGTTATCATAGATGGGAAGAAACTCAAGGAAGGAGAGTTCGCTATAGATTTAGCAGGAACAATGGGTGCTATTGCATCAACTAATATATATTCTGTAGGAAACCTAACAACTATGCTTGAACAGAAGGATCAAGAAACAACCCAGTTGCAAGACAGACTGAAGGAAAATGAAAGAAATATTGGTTGGGGAATACAGAAGGGTCTAGAACAAGCTAGACTCAAAGATATGCAAGAAATCCAAAAATTAAATAAAGATTTAGATGAGGAAAAATATCTAATACAGGTCACACATGAACAAGTTCAAAAGCTAGGAGAAGAAAATAAAGAGTTGCATGATAAGATTCATTTTATTACTAACCAGGTAGTTGAACTTGGACATTTCAGGACACGGGCATTGGAAATATACGCAAGAATAGAGGAGGAACAACAAAAAGTATTATGGAATCTGGAAATAATTCAGAATTATTTTCAGGAATCAAATAAGTCCATGGAAAATGTGTTCCAGAAAGAAAGAGAAGCGAAGGCAGCAAGGACTACTTTTCAGAAAGCAGTGGCTTCCTCATTAAAAGAAGAAATTGGAAAAAATCAGAAATTATCTATTTCTGAACAGGTAAAAGGGGATATAATGATAAAAGTCTGGGAATCAAAATTGGTTGAATATAAAAGAATCAAAAAAGAAGTTAATGAAGATTGCCAAGGAATCTTCGATCTCGTTGAAAAAGATTCATTGAATATCGGAACAGATGGTTGTTCTGGGTTATTAGGTGAAGTCAATATAGCCAAGCATCAGCTGAGGTTTAGAGAAGAGCTCGAGGAAAAGAAAGCAGATATTTTGAACATCAAATTGATCAACATCACAGAGATCAACAAGTGGATGGTGAATTCGAGTTTAAAGTTGAAAACAGTGAAGTTCACAGAAAGTATGATAGAAAGTCGGTTGCCCGAATTACAGATGAGATTTTTCTCATTTGAAGCAAATGAGATACCTGAAGCTCCCAGGATCTTAGTAAATTTTTGGGAAAATGTATTCAGTGCATTGAAACAGAAAAAGGAATTGCGTCAACACAAACTTAAATTTTTTTAAATGTTTTTATTAGAATTTTAAAATAAAATTGTAAACGGTTGACATTATTTTATGTAACCATAATATTAGGGAGTTGGTTAGTTACCAACGTGAAACTTTGAAGAAAAGGTATAAATATATTTTCAAAAGGCTGAGAAAGGGCTTCAGAAATTTTGGAGAGAGCCATTTTTGTAATTTCAGTTTTGAAGTTCATCAGAATATAAATCACAAATGAGATTCTGGATCCTGCAACTTTGTAACTATGTGTCTTCCCTTGTTTACCATGCATTGATAAATTTTCCTTTAAATGTTTTTCAAACAAGTAATCAATTTGGATTTTTATACATTATTGATTTATATTTTCAAGTTGGTTTGGATGTTAAAGGTTTTACAGTTTTTCCTCTGAAATTGCTTTAGCAATTTTAAGACCTGTAAGGCTTTTGTTCCTTAATTTTTAATCCTTGTTAGAAATGTCCTTTTTTCTTTCATGAGTGTCTATTTGAAATATAAGATTATTTCCTGATTAAAGCCTTATATTTCTCTGCATTGTTTATTTGTTGCTTATAATTCTAGAAATTGTTATAAAACCAGGAAACAACGTTGAATGTGTTTTACATTACTATTTTAGATTTTAAAATTGTTTTCATTGATCTCATCTCTGGAAATCTGAAGTAACCAATTTATTAAAAACCCATTTATAAACCTTTTAAACTTTATCATCCATGAATGTCCCTAGTAGTAGACAACCTAACATAGAACCGGTCCTTCAAGATCAAACCAGCATTGCCCTAAGTTTATTTAATACTATTTTACAAACATCGACTAATAGGGATGAGTTAGAACGATCATGGGATGCTATTGAGCGAGACATTAGCATCCAAGAGCAATAGGAAGCAATATAGAGACAGTTGAGAAACTAAATCTGCTTTGATCTTTCTTTGATTCCTTATTTCCAAATCTTTTCATTAAAATTATTTACGGATGCCTTGACGGTATGTTTTATATCCTTGAAACATAAACTCAGGAACAACATATTTTTGGCACCATTGCCGAGGAATGAAGAAACGAATCATTTCCCTGGGAAGAATGACATTGACATTTTCTGTTGTTGATAGTGAACAAGAACATAAAACTTTCTAAGGCTAAATTATTTTTCACTTGGCGACTCCACACTAAATAAACTGGCTAGTAGTCGTAAGAACACCAGAAAAAACCCAGATAGTAAACAGACCTCGCCAGTCTAATCCGGAAAAAAATTTAAAATCACGAAAATCAATTAAACAAATCCTTTTATCAACTCATTCTACAGATCAGCCTAACTTTACACAATCAAACTCATCGGAAACTTTTGAAAGATCACTTTCACTTCTCCCCCTCTTTTGATACTTTCTTATTTCCCGAAGTTTCGTCCCTAGTTTTTTGAGAACCTTCTCCACACATTGTCCAAACTTCAGTCCCAAATCTAACCATGGTAGCACAAGGAGGTGATGGAGCTAGAGGTGGTGCTCCTAGAGGTGTTCAAGTACCACTTCCCGAGATTTTTTCCAAAGTGGCTGCTAGATATGCTCCCCTAGTTCTTCCTGTTCCTCTTCATGATCTCCCTAAGAACTATATGAAGAGCCTCCCGAAATTTACAGGGGAGGGTGATTTGACTGCACAAGAACATATAAACTTTTTCGATCAATTTGCAGATATACTCGGAATAGAACATGAAGATGTTTATTCTAGATTACTTGTTCAAACTTTTGAGGGATAGGTGAGGACTTGGTTTCGATCCTTACCAGCTGGATCATTAAGATCCTATGAAGAGCTTGAGAGTGCATTCATCAGACAATGGGGTGAGAGGAAGGATCACCTCTACTATTTAACCGAATTCGGAGCCCTCGGAAAGAAAAACTCTGAGTCAATTCTAGAATTCACACAGAGGTTTAATAAATTGTACAATAAAATTCCAGCTGAAGTTAAACCTTCACAACCTGCAGCAAAAGTGACTTTTGCTGGTGCTTTTGATCCCGACTTTGCTTTACTATTGAGAGAAAGGAGATCATTAGATCTCTCTAAAATGCAGGATGATGCAGTTGAAATCGAATCTAATATGATGGCATCAGGGAAACTTAAAGAAAAGACCGGCACTGGAAATAAAGAAAATAAAAAATTTAAAGAGCAAGGTGGACCTTCAGGGTCAGGAAAATATTTTGGAGATAGAATAGAAGAGATGGCTAGGGTCATTCGAGAACTACAAACATTCTGCAAAAATAAATACACTGATACCCACCTTGTACAGTTAGAACCAATAGGAACACCCCCTGTAAATACACAAGCTCTAATAAAAGAAAATAAGGTTACATCTCAATGCAAAACCGAGAAAAAAGGTATGGAAGCCCCAAACATTGAAAATGACAAGGTTCTAGGAAACTTTAACTTGGAAAACGAAATAAGTAAAATCAAAATTCCTATCCCCCTTGTCGAATTAGCTAAAAATCCAGTATATCGAAAACAAATAGCCAAAATGATTAATTTTTCTGAAGATGAATGTCAGGCCAACGCTATTAACTTAGAAGATGACAAGCCTATCCTAGTTTTCGGTCCACACGTCGAAGGTGCAAGAGATACAGTGGATCCTTTTTATATTACTTTAACCCTTTTCGACCATCTTTTACATAACTGTATGTTGGATTCTGGAGCTTCCCATAATGTTATTCCAAATGCAATAATGGAAAAACTTGGTCTCGAAATCACAAGACCCTATGGTGATCTATATTCTTTCGATTCAAGTAAAGTAAAATGCATAGGTATGATTAAAGACTTAGTGGTAGGTTTGGCTCAAATACCTGCTAAAAGTATCCTTATGGATGTAGTAGTCGCTGATATTCCCCCAAAATATGGAATGCTATTATCTAGATCATGGGGCGCTAAACTTGGAGGATCCCTCCAGTTAGATATGACATATGCTACAATCCCTATTTTCAGAGGCCAATTCACTCGTCTTTACAGGGAGACTAGGTTGGCATTTATGATAAGTGACCCAAATAATCCTAACAATCATCCAGTTTATATTTCCGACCAAGATTTAGGAAATTGTATACTATCTCTAGATGATAATTTTGAAGTAGATGTAGATGATAAATGAACAGAAGAAAAAATTGAAAAAAAAGAAATAGAGAAAAATGTATATAATACTGGTATATGGAAAATGTATTTTGATGGTGCTTCCTCCTATCTTGGAGCTGGGGCTGGGGCACTTCTTATTGCTCCTGATGATCAATTTGTTATTCCTTTTTCATATAGGCTCCGGTGGTATATAGATTGTACAAATAATGTATGTGAATATGAAGCTCTAGTGCTCGGATTAGAAGCTGCTAGAAGGATGAAAATTAAGAATCTGGAAGTCTTTGGTGATGCTGAATTAATCACAAAACAAGTGAATCAGAAATATCAAGCTAAGAATCCTAGATTACGGTCTTATAGGAATTGTGTTTGGGATTTAATAGAGAACTTCTTCACTTCTGTGAATTTTCATTTCATCCCAAGATCCGAAAATCAACAGGCTGATGCTTTAGATAAAGCTGCATCAACTTTTACACCCCCGACTGCTTTTAATTTAAAATATCATATACAAATGAGACATCATCCTTCAATACCAAATAATATACAACATTGGCAGGTTTTTGAGAATGATGAACAACTTCGAAAGTTTCTCGAATCATTAGATGAATTTGCAGAAACGTATAATGATCAAGAGAATCAAAATGATCTTATTTGGATCATGCAAGAAGGGGAATATTCTAAAGAATTTCATGATAAAATTGCTAACGACCGGATGCTTGTTCTCAAGAACAACCAAATCCCCAAAGGTCTAATCCCTTTGGAAAGACTCTTTAATAAAGATGTCATTCCTTCTAAAACTACTCTACAACCTCAACCAGAGGAAGTTGAAGATTGTAATATAGGAACTGAAGATAACTCCAAAATGGTTAAGTTATCTAAATATTTATCAATAGAAAACAAAAACAAATATACGGAGTTGTTAAAAAAATATAAATATGTTTTCGCATGGTCATACGAAGATTTGAAAACATATGACACTTCTGTGATAGAACATAAAATACCACTTAAACTAGGTGTCAAACCTTTCAAACAAAAACTCTGACAATTTAACCCTATTTTATTACCTGTTATTGAACGAGAAGTTGAAAAACTTCTAGACGCTAAGATTATTGTTCCTCTAAGATATTCTAATTGGGTAGCTAATCTGGTCCCAGTTAGAAAGAAAATTGGGGAAATCAGATTATGTGTGGATTTCAGGAATCTTAATAAATCTTCTCTTAAAGATAATTATCCTCTACCTAAAATGGACCACGTTCTTGAAAAAGTAGTAGGGGCTAATAGAATGTCCATGATTGACGGATTTTCAAGTTACAATCAAATTGCCGTCAGTGAGCTTGACAAGGAAAAAACCGCATTTACCACTCCTTGGGGCACGTTTATGTATGATAAAATGTCGTTTGGACTAATGAATGCAAGAGCTACTTTTCAACGCATAATGGATATTGCTTTCATCGATGAACGGGACAATTTCGTAGTCATATATCTGGATGATCTTACTATTTTTTCAAAATCAGATGAAGACCATATGATTCATCTCAAACAAACATTTGAAAAATGCCGCAGGTTTGGTCTATCCTTAAATCCTAAAAAGTCTCATTTCGCTATGCAAGAAGACAAGTTGTTGGGTCATATAGTTTCTCGAGATGGAATCTGGATTGATCCTAAAAGAGTAGAGGCTATAGATACAATAGCTATTCCTAGGAATGTTAAAGAAATTCAATCATTTTTAGGAAAAATAAATTTCTTGAGAAGATTTGTTCCTAACTTTGCTGAAATTGTTAAATTGATTACAAATATGCTCAGAAAAAACAACGAAGTAAAGTGGACAGAAGAAGCTAAGGCATCCTTTGCCCACATTAAGAAAGTCATAAGTGAGGCACCAGTACTAGCGAGCCCAGATTATCTTAAAGATTTTCTCATTTTTTCATTTGCCTATGAACACACGCTTACTGCTGTACTCCTTCAGAAGAATGAAGAAGGTTTCGAGCAACCTATAGCCTTCTTTAGCAAGAGTCTCCAAGATGATAAACTCAAATACAATATAATGGAAAAGCAAGCGTATGCCATGGTAAAAGCATTGAAAGCTTTCAGAACATATGTGTTACATTCTAAAGTGATTGCATATGTACCCACTAGTGTTGTAAAAGATATCTTGGTTCAAGCAAACAATGATGGTAAAAGAGGAAGATGGCTTGCAAAAATTCAAGAGCTTGACCTGGAGGTTAAACCAACCAAATTGGTAAAAGGACAGGGTTTAGCTAAAATTTTAGCTGAATCCAATTTCAGGGCTCTTGAGATAAACAATGCTCGGAAAGAAGATTCAGGAAAAAATGGTAAATTTGATCATATTTGGTATGGACCCTTTAAGATATCATCTTCTGAAGGAAAAAATTCATTTCTACTTGAAAATTTGGATGGTAAGATCTTGAATGCCCCTGTTAATGGGCGTTTTTTAAAACATTATATGGAATAATTAATTCACCAAAATAAAAAAAATAAAAAATAAAAAATAAAAATTCATTGTACATACCGTTTTCATTTTCATTTTTGTATAAAAATAAATAATAAATAATAAAAAAAAAATATTCATTGTACATACCGTTTTCATTTTCATTTTTGTATATAAAAAAAAAAAAAATCCAAAGAGTTATTTTGAAATTATAACTTAGGTTTTATGGTTTATAAATTGTTGAAAAATCTCCTTTTATACCTTCGATACTATCTTTCACATTTTCGGACTTTCTTATCAGAGTAAGAGAGATTATGTATTAACTTTGAAAATCAACAAATGATTAAATTCAGTAAGGTCAGTTTTCATAATTTTTCTCTCTAAAAATGGTTATGTTTGAGTTAATTTTGAATATCTTAAGTTTCTTAACAGTTTGTCTGAGGTTTTAAGCTTGCTCAAAAGAAAATCCCCTGAAATTAATTTTTCCCTTTTTCTCTACAAACTGAGGGGTTTTTGAAGGTTGAGAAAAATTGGTCTAGAATAACCAAAACAAGTTGACAAACCTCTATTATAAATTTTTACACAGATCACCACCCATGATATATTAAGTATCACTAATTGCCCCCGCTTCGTAGGCACAAGCTAACTATAAGACAGATGATGAAAGGAAATTCATATTTGATTGCCTCCATCTAGTCCTACAGACGATGAAAGAAAATTCATTTAAATGATTGCCCTCGTCTAAATATAAAAGAAATAGATAACTTCATTGGGGTACTAAACAGGCCTGCTGGCAGTGAAGCAATGTCTGAGCATAAAATTAGCACTCGAAGCGGTGAAAGGAAATTCAGTAAAAAGGGACAGATAACTTCACTAGGGTACTGAACAGGCCTGCTGGCAGTGAAGAAATATCTGAGGTGTCTGTAAGGTTGTCATACTTATCTATTACTCTTTTCTAGTAATCAGTTTTTCAAAGACGGATATTCATCCTAAGTCAAAATAGATCTTCCCATTTAAAAAATAAAATATAAAATTATTTCGATTGATGCAAGCTGAAATTTACAATAATCTGTTAAGTTTCCTAAGATTGTTTTAATCATCTCAATACTAACTCAATTTTGGAACGGGAAGGAGAATATTGAAGAAGACTATAACTGAGTTTCAAGTAAATAAGAAGTTTTGAAAAGGTTTTCAAAGGCTTTATATAATCTCTTTTTCTTCTCCTTGATCAGTTTATCAAAGATAAACCCTTGACACCATTTACCCAATGAAGGCACTGAGTCTACATGTTCTCCTCATCCTGCAGGGAGACGAGGTCCCCAGTTGGAGCCTATGTTGAAACAAAGCTTAAATTTTTCGTCCCTAAGGTCTAGATTTTTTATCTTTAAGGTTTTGGCTTTCCTCAAAGAAAAACTTCATCATTTCTGAAATTCGCAATACCTTTTTAAAGAACGGATAAAGGTTTGCAAACATATAATTTTTCTAACACT
Organism: Picea glauca; assembly: GCA_000966675.3. NCBI lineage: Eukaryota > Viridiplantae > Streptophyta > Pinopsida > Pinales > Pinaceae > Picea > Picea glauca. Next base: position 543,143 of record JZKD02S1746058.1, on the reverse strand, counting down.
TTTTGAAAAATTATTTAAAAGGAATATAATTTTAAATTCGCGAGTTTTTCATTCAAATCGGAATTCAGAGTTTTCCGTAAACAAATTTTTGATGCAAATCAAATTATGAAACCCCGATCCCCGATCTCTCGATACTTTAAGACTTAATTAAAACACAAATTACTTAATTTTCATTTAAGAAGGTTTAAAAACTAAGTTAATTACATCGCGATATCGAGATTCGCGGTTCTATGAGAAGCATGTTTCTTGTCATCATATTTCCCAAAATCCCGATCACCAAAATCCCGATTCATAATTCACAATTAAAATAAACAATATTTATTTTGGCCTTAATCTTGATTACTGAGTTGATTAAGATAAGTTAAATCATATTTAAAAGAAATGGACCATCGCCATTTCATGATTTCGGGATTCACAATTCCATGAGAGCACGACTCATGTCATCAGATTTCCCGAAATCCCAATGTCCGGAATTTCGATTAATGAAATCCTGATGTCTGGAATTCCGACTAACGAAATACCGATAAGGTTTAATCTCGATTAATTAACATGCAAAAAAACGTTTAATTTTTAATTAATACATCGCGATTTTGCGATTTCATGATTTCGCAATTTTGGCGATCGAGTTTACTTCGATGACATATCTTTCAACATCAAGAGTGTCGAAACCCCGAAAAGTCATGTTTTTCAGACTTAACTAATAATTAACACTAATAAATTATCTTTCTAAACAGTTTTAAAGTTAATCTTTCTTTGAATGTTCATTAACGTGTCATTGTCCGATTAAGTAAGTTTCTATTATATTTGAAAACAACGAGAAAGCCTAAGTACGGACATTAAATGCATATCTCCGAAAATATCTTTTGCATTAAGAGCTTTAACTTCGTAACAGAGGTACAAATCTCAATATTTTTATGATATATTCAAAGTAAACATTCGAAACGTCTATATTTTAATTCTAAAGTTGAGCTTACTCACCCACTTTTTGTGACAGGTTTTCAAGACAAATGCAGAGCTATGGCACCTAAAAAAGCACCGAAGAAAAACAAAGAAGCACAGGAAGGTGATATTATCTCAGATACCACTCCACATGCCATACACTCCATCAAATCATGGACTGGAATTACCAAATTTCTAGAGGAAGAGCTAAAGTATGTAGACCATGATTTGGAAAATCACCTCCGAGACATTGTTGAGACTGAGCTTCATAAGGTTGTTGCACATTCGAGGTTGGTGACATATACCGATATGATCGGCTGGGCTCTGGATAGTGTAGATATCCCAACAAGAAGCATTCTAAATGAGAAAGGAGTTGTTGTCGGCTCATTCAGGCCTGAGCACATTCAAGTAATGTATAAACTCTCGTCGAATTATAGACACACTTTTAATGCTGAATTTTTAGCCGAGTTTCAAAGAAAGGAATGTGTTGAAGCAGGCCAGACATATCTTGACATGATTAGAGGATGGGCGAGGTCCGAAGCAAAGTTTAGGGCTGATGCTCATGGGATTTATGCTTCGGCCTCCTTAAATGAATATATGGTTTACATAGCCATGATGTTATGCAGACTTTTATGGAGAAAAGATCCCTGTCACTTTCACGCAGACTGGGTACCCTTCTTAGAGGAAGTTTCAGAAGGACGTAGTTTTAACTGGCATAAAATTTTGTCAGATAACCTAATGCAAGATGTTGTAAATTATAAAGTAGCTAAGTCCAAGGGACAACAAGTGTCTTTTTATATGTCTGCGTATATCATGGATGCCATTTGTTTTATGACTCCTTTTCCATTAATGAATTGGAGTACTTCTTGCCTAGAGCCTGTGCATAAATACCACTCAGCTCTTTGGGAAGAAAATGCAAAAGATTTTTTTTATGATATCTGTCATTATGTCATCATTCCTCTGCACAAAATATTTTTTGGATGCAAACCCCCTCGCATTTTTGATGTAGTCATAGAAAACCTCAAATCAGTTGTTGATTGGTTTATTGAGGAAAATTTTTCCTATGTTAGAGTCTATGGTTGTTCTATTCCTCCTCATGCACTCATGAAGTTCTTACCAGACAGATTGGTATGCAGAGAAGTGGCTCATCAGTTAGCCAAGGGTGGTATTGGGTTAGAATTAAAAGCCCTTCAGAAAAAAGCATGGCCATCTTTCCCTGTTCATATCGAGAAATTTACTTTATAAACTTAGGTCATTCTAAGGCGGAGGCCGAGTCATTGGAGGAAGTTAAGTTAGTAGACATCGAGCACATAAAACATGACCCTTACCAAATAATTAGTCGGCATTACATACATTGTAATTTAAAAGCATATGAACATGAAGTTTCAGTTTATGATGATATTTTCAAAGATATTAAATCTTATGAGGAAGTGCAGAATAGAGTACAAGCCTTGTCACCTGACTCACAGGCTGGGTTTGCATCTTTTCAAAGACATAGGCGAAGCTGCCTGCTGAAGATTTTACAAGGTGAAATATCGACTTCATTGCCAGAACAGGAAGAAACCCCTCCAGGGTTTGAAACTGATACTCAGGATAAATCAAATGACAAAGATAAGTTGAGAGATTCTGAAATACCTCCTCAAAACACAGAGGGTTCTCAAATAAAAGAACCAAGGACAGAGAAAGGAAAAGGATTGGAAACAAGTCCAATAATTATTGATGATATTCCACAAAAGATTGGAGGAATTGCTTCAAAAGAACTTGGTAGCCCCATTACATCTTTAACTCCACTACAGTCTACTTTCGAAAATCCTCATGAAGGATGTTTGTATGTTAGTGACCTAGAGCCGATTTCGAGAGATGAAATCCCCTCGTCAGATTATTTTTTCAACAAAAAGAGAAGAGTTGTCTTGAAATAGGAAATTCATCCTGTAGGAGAAAGATCGATTAAGAAGCATAGAGTTATCATAGATGGGAAGAAACTCAAGGAAGGAGAGTTCGCTAGAGAGTTAGCATGAACAATGGGTGCTATTTCATCAGCTAATATATATTCTGTAGGAAACCTAACAACTATGCTTGAACAAAAGGATCAAGAAATAACCCAGTTGCAAGACAGATTGAAGGAAAATGAAAGAAATATTTGTTGGGGAATACAGAAGGGTCTAAAACAAGATAGACTCAAAGATATGCAAGAAATCCAAAAATTAAATAAAGATTTAGATGAGGCAAAACATCTAATACAGGTCACACAGGAACATGTTCAAAAGCTAGGAGAAGAAAATAAACAGTTGCATGATAAGATTAATTTTATTACTAACCAGGTAGTTGAACTTGGACATTTCAGGACACATGCATTGGAAATATATGCAAGAATAGAGGAGGAACAACAAAAAGTATTATGGAATCTAGAAATAATTCAGAATTATTTTCAGGAATCAAATAAGTCCATGGAAAATGTGCTCCAGAAAGAAAGAGAAGCGAAGGCAGCAAGGACTACTTTTCAGAAAGCAGTGGCTTCCTCATTAAAAGAAGAAATTGGAAAAAATCAGAAATTATCTATTTATGAACAGGTAAAAGGGGATATAATGATAAAATTCTGGGAATCAAAATTGGTTGAATATAAAAGAATCACAAAAGAAGTTAATGAAGATTGTCAAGGAATCTTCGATCTCATTGAAAAAGATTCATTAAATATTGGAACGGATGGTTGTTCTGGGTTATTAGGTGAAGTCAATATAGCCAAGAATCAGCTGAGGTTTAGAGAAGAGCTCGAGGAAAAGAAAGCAAAGATTTCGAACATCAAATTGATAAACATCACAGAGATCAACAAGTGGATGGTGAATTCGAGTTTAAAGTTGAAAACAATGAAGTTCACAGAAAGTATGATAGAAATTCGGTTTCCTGAATTACAGAGGAGATTTTTCCCAGGATCTTAGTAATTTTTTTGGGAAAATGTGTTCAGTGCGTTGAAACGGAAAAAGGAATTGCATCAACACAAACTTAAAATTTTTTAAATGTTTTTGTTAGAATTTTAAAATAAAATTGTAAACGGTTGACATTATTTTATGTAACCATAATATTAGGGAGTCGGTTAGTTACCAACGTGAAACTTTGAAGAAAAGGTATAAATATATTTTCAAAAGGCTGAGAAAGGGCTTCAAAAATTTTGGAGAGATCCATTTTTATAATTTCAGTTTTGAAGTTCATCGGAATATAAATCGCAAACGAGATTCTGGATCCTGCAACTTTGTAACTATGTGTCTTCCCCTGTTTACCATGCATTGTTAACTTTTCCTTTAAATGTTTTTCTAACAAGTAATCAATTTGGATTTTTATACATCATTGATTTATATTTTCAAGTTGGTTTGGATGTTAAAGGTTTTACAGTTTTTCCTCTGAAATTCCTTTAGCAATTTTAAGACCTGTAAGGCTTTTGTTCCTTAATTTTTAATCCTTGTTAGAAATGTCATTTTTTCTTTCATCGGTGTCTATTTGAAATATAAGATTCTTTCCTGATTAAAGCCTTATATTTCTCTGCATTGTTTATTTGTTGTTTATAATTCTAGAAATTGTTATAAAACCAGGAAACGACCTTGAATGTGTTTTACATTAATGTTTTAGATTTTAAAATTGTTTTCATTGATCTCATCTCTGGAAATCTGAAGTAACCAATTGATTAAAAACCCATTTATAAACCTTTTAAACTTTATCATCCATGATTGTCCCTAGTAGCAGACAACCTAATGTAGAACCGGGCCTTCAGGATCAAACCAGCATTGCCCTAAGTTTATTTAATACTATTTTACAAACAACGACTAATAGGGCTGAGTTAGAACGATCATGGGCTGCTATTGAGCGAGACATTAGCATCCAAGAGCAACATGAAGCAAGACAGAGACAGTTGAGAAACTGAATCTGCTCTAATCTTTCTTTGATTTTGTATTTCCAAATCTTTTTATTAAAATTATTTATGGATGCCTTGATGATATGTTTTATAGCCTTGAAACATAAACTCAGGAACAATAGGACTGCAATTGTTGGATCAATTGCAACTTTTTGGGATCTTGTAGCCATTCCTGGCGAACAACTTGGAGTCAATCTGGTACAATGAATGAAAGAGAAAAAAGGGATCCTTCATCTTCATATTTTCGGTAAAGTGCATCCACAACCACGTTGTCTTTGTCTTTCTTATAAATG
>JZKD02S1746058.1:501596-523305 GCA_000966675.3 Picea glauca | reverse complement strand
TTACATTGTTTACAATACAATATACATATAGGAGCCAGCGACATCCAAAACCCTAACCCAATGACCTGGATTAGTCCAAAACCCTAATTCCTTAACCGGAAATAGAAAACTATCGACAAAAAACCATGTGCCGAAAAACCACCTAATATCATGTGGTCCCGGAAATATGCCATCCCGGTAATATGTCGTCCCAAAAATATGTCTTCCCGACGGAAATATGTCATCCCGAAAAAAAAAAATCGGGGGCACTGCCCCCGAACCCCCTGCACCCCCCTCTAAACCCCCCTGCGTGCCCAACGTAAAAACTCAGACACTACTACTCATGCAATGAATATAACACATACCCAACAACATCTAGAGATGTACTCGGAAATCTCTTTCTTCATACCTGGACAAAAGTAATGGCTCTTGATCACTTCCATGGTTTTCTGACATCCAAGGTTCCCTGCATAAGGAACATTATGCATTTCATGAAAAATAATATGTTTCAAGTCCTGGACATTTGGAACAAAAATCTTGTTCTTGCGCAACAGTGTTCCATTTATTCCCAACTTATAATTATTCACCTTCTGAAGCATCTTACCTTGCTATAGAATTGCTACCAATTCTCTGTACTGCAGATCTGCATCTGCAGCCTCTAGAATTTTGCTTTTAATATCAGTTTGGCACATGCTAATGGTTATAGAATGTAATTCATGCACCTTCCTATTGAGTGCATCAACAACTTTATTCTCTTTTCCCTTGATATGTTTTACATCAAAGTCATATTCGCTTAGAAATTCTAACCATCTGCTTTGTATAGCATTTAGATTTGTCTAATCAAATAAATATTTCAAACCATTGTGGTCTATTATTAGCTCAAATATCTTTCCCATGAGGTAGTGTCTCCATTTCCTCAAGGCATTCACTATGGTTGTCAACTCCAAATCGTGAGTGGCATAGCTTCTTTCATGATCCTTCAACTTCCTTGTTTCATAACATATGAAAAACATGTTTTGACTGAGGACTCCACCAAGTCCATTACATGCATTGGTGCATACGATGAAGTCTTCTTATGGGTCTGCAATCCTTAATATTGGAGAACTTGTTCGACAACACAGGTATTCCAACAGAGGACGAACACCTTCAGTAACCACTCACATAACCAGATCAAAGATCAACACACACTCATATATACCTTGTCCTGAAGGTGGTCTTGATAATATCTTCTTCTTTAATTCTTACCTAATGGTATCCTGATCTGAGATCTATCTTTGAAAATATCTTTGCATCCTTCAATTGATCAAAGAGGTCATCAATCCTTGTTAGGGGATACTTGTTCTTAACAATCACTTTATTCAACTGTCTGAAGTCAATGCACAATCTTAGTGTTCCATCTTTCTTTCTCACAAACAAGACTGGGGCACCCCAAGGTGACACGCTTGGGCGTATATACCCCTTCTTTAGAAGTTCTTCAAGCTGCATTTGCATCTCCTTCAATTCTAGTGTACTAATTCTGTAAGGAGTCTTTGATACTGGCGCTACTCTAGGCATCAAATTTATAGAGAAATCAATGTCTCTCCTTGGGGGTAGTCTAGGTACCTCCTTGAACACATCTTCAAAATCTTCCAGGACTGTATAAGATTCCAAATTTGGCACCTTATCTCTAGGTGTCTCTGCCAAATGAGTTGCAATTATTTGACATCCTTTTTTGTAACACTTCTTTAGCTGCAATGCTGAAATTATTCTAATGGTTATTGCCCTAGGAATTCCCTGTACCTTCCTTAGTTTCCCTTCCTAATCCAAGCAAGTAAATGCCTTGTTGTGACAGTCTAAGAGAGTGTGATGTTGGTCCAACTAATCCATCCCAATTAGACATTCATAGGAACCTAAAGGCAAGATGTTTAAATCTTCCTTGGTGTTCAGTCCATTCATGTCTATGAGGCATAACTTAACCATCTCATTAAATTTTCTTCTGGCTCCTATAGCCAGTTGCACCAACTAGGATTTCCCATGCTTGTTTCTTGGTAATTGAAAACTCTCCACTATATTAGGGTCTATATAACTATGACTAGCTCCCGAATCAATCAAAATAGCAAGGGTTTGGTTGTTGATCATACCTTCCACTTCAATCATGTGGGACTGATACTCTACTTGCTTGTTGTCCATGGCTGCATAAATCCTTGGCACATATCTGCCCATGTCTTGCACTACTTCAACTCGTTGTACATTGTGAACACCCCTACCTTTTTCACCTCTGTGAGGACAATCTCTGAACCTATGGTCCCCTTTACAACCCCAACATTGCATAGGTGGCTATATTGGCCCTTGAATCCCTGTGTCAATTTTTTTAGGTTCTTTAGGCATTTGTTGTCCTTGTGGATTATTTTTTAAGAATGGTGGCTTAGCTCCCTTCTTCCTCTGATCCATCTTGAATTTCTTATTGTCTTCCCAATCCTTTTGGAAAGTTGGCCTTGCTTTCTGCTGATCATATAGGCATTTAGCTCTCTTTATGGTCTCTTCTAATGTCTTGGGATCATCATACTGTATTTTGTCACTGATGAACGATGGCAATCCATTTAAATGCCTTTGAATTTTGATTGTCTCATCCTTGATGAAAGAGACATACTTCAGCAGTTCCAGAAACCTTCTCTCATATTCATCTATGGTCATATTTCCAATCTTGAGTTCAAAGAACTCTTTCATTTTCTTGTCATAGTATCTCTTAGTTAAGTACTTCTTCTCAAAATACTTATTGAATTTCCTCCAAGTATTACTTTTCTCTACAATATGTTGTACCTGCACAAGTTGATCCCACCACATGGAGGCCTTTCCTTTGAGTTGATAGATAACGAATCTACCTTCTGCATGAGAAGAATAATTATGCAATTGAAAATACTTCCTCATGCCTAGCAAGCATGTTTCTGCATCTTCATCCTTCTTGTGCTCACCATCAAATGTAGGAGGTTTGATTTTGCTCATTTCTCCTCACAACTCATCCACCCTAGATATATTATACCTTTTGATAGGGGATAGACTCGAGATGTTGCCTTCTCTCTTATTGGAATGCATTTGGGAATGATGGTGATGTCTACTAACACTTTTTAATTTTCTCTTCTCCTCTGAAGGTTTGTGACTCCCGGATTTACTTGAGCCGCTCTCCTTAACCAATTTCTTTTCTATTCTGTTCAAACCCTCTAATAGCTTCATGTTGAAGTCATCTTGTTGCTCTTTGGCTTTCATAAGCCTTTCATTATCAGCTTTATGGATTTGGACATCCTTCTGCAAATTCTTAATGGTCTCATCCATATTCATATCTTCATTCCTTTCTTCTCCATGTCTGCTGGAGTTCGTTCCTTCCATGCCCAAATGGACATCCACCCCTCTTCTCTCATATTGCTTACTATAATTCCCCTATGCTTCTTCCATTCCTATGGAATCTGCACTGGTATGATCTGATCGAGTTTGTAATATACCAGATATAAAAAGTATGCAAAACAAAAATAAAATGCTAGAAATGGCAGAATAACAGCAATATAACCAGAACAATCACCACAATAGCACTAAAATGATATAAGAACAACAACAAAAATAGCACTTTGATTCTAAAATCAATGGTCACAGGCCTCTTTGAGGGGGCAACCTCTAATTGAGCAGCGCTCTATTACAATAATATCCAAGATAGGGTTCTCATACCCTCGACTCCTATTTATACTAAATATGTCTATCAAAAGAAGCATCTCGAGGAAGATCCTTCTAGAAGTGGAAGCTTCTATTAGGTCTTCTTACATCCAACTTATTCTATTTTATTGCAAGGCGTTATAATATTGACCTTTATTACAACTGAATATATTGTTCTACCTATGTGCGGGTTAGGACCCTAACATGTCCTCCCCCTTAAAAACAGCCTTTTCCTTGAGGCTTGAGATGTGGAAATTACTGCAGAATGGTAGCTGGTTCCCAAGTGGCATCTACTGGAGTTGTATATTTCCACTGGATTAACACTTCCTTGATGGTTCTCCAACGCAAGCGATGCTCATGTTGTTCCAAAACTGCTTGTGGTTGTAGCCAAATGGATCCTTCTTCGACTAACTCGGGAAGGTTGGTTTGAATTTGGCACTTAGTTCTGATCACCTTATTTAAGCAGGAAACATGAAAAATAGGATGTAGCTTTGAATGACTGGGCAAAGCTAATTGATAGGCCACCTATCCCACACGCTTGAGATCTGTATGAGGACCATAAAATTTGGGCACTAGCTTCTGACAATGCTCGGCCTTGAGGGAATTCTTCTTGTAAGGTTGCAGGCGAAGAAACACCTGATCCCCTTCTTCAAATTGATGTCCAGAGTGACCTTGATCTTCTTGTTGCTTCATGCGATTTTGTGCCATGACCAAATTCTCTTTGATGGTACGAAGAATAGACTCTCAAACTGTAAGTGTTTGGTCAACCGCCTAGACCTTCGAGACACCAGGTAAGTATGAGAGAAATGAAGGTGGCTTCTGTCCATATACTGCTTCAAAAGGAGTCATGTGTGTAGTTGTATGGTATAAAGTGTTGTACCACCATTCAGCTAGGGGTAACCATTGAGCCCAGTGATTTTTATTTTCTGAGGCAAAACAACTCAAATATGTTTCCAAACAATTGTTGACAACTTCTGCTTGACCATCAGTCTGGGGATGATAAGATGTACTGAGATGCAATTGGGTGCCTTGTAGCTTGAACAGTTCTTGCCAAAAATTGCTTGTGAAAGTTGGGTCGCGATCAGAAACAATAGAGTGTGGCATGCCATGAATCTTGAAGACATGATCCATGAAAATTTGAGCAACCATGGATGCTATAAATGGGTTTTGAAGAGCACAGAAATGAGCATACTTGGAAAGGCGATCAACAACCACCATGATGACTGATTTATTTTCTGATTTGGGTAAGCCTGTAATAAAATCCATAGATATTTCCTTCCAAATAGCAGGTGGAATCGAGAGTGGTTGTAGTGTGCACAAAGATTTGAACATTTCTCCCTTGTTGCATTGACACAAATCACATTCGGCGACAAAAGTACAAATTTATTGTTTCATACCATCCCAGAAAAAAGAACGTTCGACCCTGTCATAGGTTTTGGTGAACCTTGAGTGCCCCGTTATCGGTGTAGCATGAAGCTCAGAAAGTACCATGGATTTAAGCTTTGATTGTTTACTTAAATACAAACAACCTTTGTATCAAAGCTCATCATGGAGCCAAGAGTACCCTGGGGGAGCTGGAGCACTAGATTGCAATTGTTGGATCAGCTGCAAACTTTTGGGATCTTGTAGCCATTCCTGGCGAACAACTTGGAGCCAATCTAGTACAATGAAGGAAAGAGAAAAAAGGGAGCCTTCATCTTCATATTTGCGGGAAAGTGCATCTGCAACCACATTTTCTTTGCCTTTCTTGTAAATGATCTCATAATCATAGCCAAATAACTTGGTTACCCATTTTTGTTGCTCCAGGGAGGAAATGCGTTGTTCCAAAAAATACTTGAGCCTTTGATGGTCTATCTTAATTTGGAAGCGTTTCCCTAATAGATAAGGGCACCACAAATCAACGACATGCAGAATAGCCAGCATTTCCTTTTCATAGATAGATTTGCCCAGATTTATTTCATATAGTTGCTTGCTGGTAAAGGCCAAGGGTTGACCCTCTTGCATAAGGACAACACCAATTCCTTTCCCTGAAGCATCACATTCCAAGACAAAGGTCTTTGTGAAATCAGGAAGGGCCAGGACTGGAGTGGTGCACATGGCCATCTTCAAGGTTTGAAAAGATTGAGCAGCAGCTAGAGTCCAAGTGAAAGAATTCTTTTTTAGGAGAGCAGTGAGAGGTGCTGCAATATTTTTGTAATTCTTAACAAACTTGCGATAATACCTTGTTAAGCCCAAAAATCCACGCAAGCTTTTGAGATTCTTTGGGTGAGGCCAGTATTGCATAGCTTCAATCTTTTTAGGATCCACCCTGACACCGTCTTTGCCAACCAGATGACCCAAGTACTATACTTTTGAGGCGCCAAAAGCACATTTATACCGTTTCAGGAAAAGTTGGTGTTGAGAGAGTAGATGGAGAACTCGATCCACATGAGCAAGATGTTATGTCCAAGTCTTTCTATAGATGAGGATATCATAAAAAAAAACTAAGACAAAATTATGGAGAAAAGGACGGAAGACATGATTCATGAGGCTTTGGAAGGTGGAGGAGGCATTACACAAGCCAAAGGGTATGAACAAAAAATCATAGTGGCCCTTGTGAGTTCTAAAGGTAGTCTTGGGAATGTCTGCCTCTTTCATACATATCTGGTGGTAGCCCGAATGAATATCAAGTTTAGTAAAGAATTGGGTGCCACTCAATTCATCCAGGAGGTCATCAATGATAGGAATGGAAAATTTGTCTTTAATGGTAAGTTTGTTGAGGGCACGAAAGTCAGGACACATTCACCAAGAACCTTCTTTCTTCAGGAACATGACCACGGGAGAAGAGTAGGGGCTCGTACTAGGGCAGATAACACCTGCATTAAGGAGTTCCTGGACCATTTTCTCAATTTCATTTTTTTGGGAAAAAGGGTGATGATACGGATGGATATTAGGAGGAAGGCTTCTGGGTACAAGGGGAATGGAATGATCATGAACACCACATGAAGGAGGGAGTCCCTAGGGAGTGGAAAATACCACCTGATGTTTAGAAAGGATGGCTTGGAGGTCTTGCAGCACCGAGGGTGTTTATGTTGCTTGTATGGCATGGAGTTGAGAAATAACACCAAAATGACCCTTTTTGAGCAGTTTTTCCATGCGATGGAAACTAATGATCTCAGGTGAAACGGAGATGATGCCTTGGAACTTATATTGGTGGCCCTCTTGGTCAAATTTCATGGTTAATTCCTTAAAATCCATGAGAATGGGACCCAAAGTCCTTAGCCAGTCTGCACCCAACACAATGTCACACCTGCCCATGTCGATAGCAAACATATGAGATTTCAGGTGGTAGTCACCAATTTGGAGACGCACCCTTTCACAACACCCTCCACATTTCATGGAGCCACCATTGGCAATCATGATTTGGAAATTATTGACGACATGGATGTAGCAATAAGTTTCTTGGGAAATGCGGCGATGAATAAAATTATGGGTTTTTCCACTATCAACCAGAATGATGACCTTCTGGTGCTTGATGTAACCAATTAGCTTGAGGGTTTGGGGAGCGGAGAAGCCAATGAGGGCATTGAGGGAAATGACCGGTTCTACTTCGAGAGGGTTTGAGGGAGGGGTTATGTCGGGAGTTTCAGGTGACTCAGACACAAGGGGAGTTTCAATATCCTCTTCCGAAATATCCTCAGAGATGGCCATAAACAACTTTTGTTCCTTACACTTATGGCCCGGGAAATATTTTTCATCACAATTATAACAAGGGCCTTTGAGTTGGCGTTCATCCATTTCAACCCTGGTCAATTTTTGGATCTTTAGTGGAGTGGAGGGAGTAGTGGGATTTAAAGGTTTAGGGTGAGGGATAAAGGAGGGTTTCTAGTTTTGAGAAGATACAACCTGTTGTGCTTCTTTATCTCTTTTAGTAGCTTCCACCCAACTCTGAGGCTGATCCATGAGGACATGGGCATGAATATCATCCTTGAGGCCATTGATAAAACATTCTCGGAAAAATGCATCAAACATGCCCTCTGTTCGAAAAGCCAGGCATTCAAATGCATTTATAAAGTCTTCCAATGTTCCTGATTGTTTCAACTTTGTCAAATGGCCCAAATGTTTGGTGTCAGTGTCAAGGCATTCATAAAGCTCTGCCACAAAGTGGGTCCAAGTAATATACCCTTGACGAAAAGTTTTTCTCCATTGCCACCATTGCCAATGTTCTTTATCTAGATGGAGAACACCATACCGGAGTTTGGCCAAGTCATCTGTAATGTCATATAAGGAGAAATAATGTTCCATTTAGGTTACCCAACCAGTGGGGTTCGATCCATCAAATTTGGTCACATCCACCCACAGAAGGCATAGGTCACGTTGAAAGTGATGGTTCTGAAAGTTATGGGAATGAGAGGAATGGTCACCATCAGTATGTGGAGCCGAGGAAGAGGAAGGGTTATATGTAGGGATATGCAGTTTGGTGTAGAGTGTTGAAAAGACAAATTCAAGCTGGGTGGTGAGGTCTTGTTTGATTTCCTCCATTGAGGACTACATGGTTATATTGATGGCGGCGGCATTGGCACTGAGTTGTTTCACTTCTTGTTGGGTCTCGATGAGACCAGATTGCAAGGTGTTGAAGTGAGCTTCCAAGTCTTGGCTACGGGTATGGGCCATGAAAATGGGGGAACTGAAAAGAGGCGAGTGGGTTCAAAACATTTTGCTAAAATATGATATGGATGAATGTGATAAGGGCGAAGAGATGAATCCAATGGAATAGGTCTCAAATAATGGTGAAAAAATTTCCAGACTTTTATTTTTTTTACACTTGCGGAGTTATACTCCGGTCTAAAGAATACTGTAGAGAGGAAATTCCCAAATGCTTAACTAGAAAGAGATGTGTATTTACTTGGAAATCCGAACACAGTTGCGTGGCCATAGATCTTGTTTGTTTGAATTTGTTTATGATTATGTCCCCAAGGGTTAGGTATTCGAGGGTTCTACAGACAAGGGTTTTCCTTGTGCTATAGCTCTCTGATATACATGCGGGGTCAAACAACAGTAGTTGGCCCAATATCTCAGGGAAATAACTAAAGAGGATAGACCATACCCTTATCTATACTACCCGACTACCCAGGTACTAGAGAGTATCTTCTCGAGTGTTGTTCTCGGTGACACTATAGAAGTCAGGTGGTTGATCGGTTTATCTAAAGAGGGCTTCAGGTAATCTAGGTTGATCCATACACAGGTGTTTTTTGATGCGCTACCACTCAAAGGGGTACCAACAGGGGTTATAAGGGTGGACAATAGATGTGCACTTAAGTACCACTTATATTTCCTATGTGTATGAATCCCTCAACCGCGGGTTTATGCATGTAACGATAGATCTTTTTGGCTTAAAGACGTCGGAATATGTCTCTACCTTGAAAAACATTTAACCCACACTTTCTACCGAGGAAAGTGCTATGATACCGCTTGTAATATACCAGATATAAAAAGTATGCAGAACATAAATAAAATTCTAGAAATGACAGAATAATAGTAATATAACCAGAACAATCACCACAATAGCACTGAAATGATATAAGAACAACAACAAAAATAACACTTTGATTCTGAAAGCAATGTTCACAGGCCTCTTCAAGGGGGCAACCTCCAGTTGAGCAACGCTCTATTACAATAATATCCAAGATAGGGTTCTCATACCCTTGACTCCTATTTATACTAAATATGTTTATCAAAAGAAACATCTAGAGGAAGATCATTCTAGAAGCAGAAGCTTCTATTAGGTATTCTTACATCTGACTTATTTTATTTTATTGCAAGGCCTTATAATATTGAGCTTTATTACATCCAAATATATTGTTCTACCTATGTGTAGGTTAGGACCCTAACATAGTTGTTGTTAATTATGCAAAACGTGTAGCCAACGAAACTTATTAGGCTAACAATTCAACAATTCATGAGAATATGCACCATTTTGGTTCAATATACACATCAGAATTATCTCTCCTGATTTCCTGGTGTTATCACCACGACAATTCTAGATAAGACCCAAGTCTTGAAAACACAGACGCGTAGTGCCTTTAGAGATACACTTGTACAAGATGGTAGTTTTCCCAAACCACTTTCACCAAGACGCGATATCACGTGTCTCAACATGTCAAATCCACCACTCGTGGACCAGGTGACGGCTAGTTAGATCACCCTGCTTTACTCGTTCGATACTTCACATCCATGTGACATCAACTGAACATCGCCATGTAATGAACTCAAAATCTAATCATTCGAAATGGATTGGCCAAGCATGGCAACCCAATGCTCTTGTACGTAATCAGTATGCACTTCATAAATGGAATTCTATAATTAACACTCCCCAAGTATGAAGATATCTGCGTATCCATAACCGAAGTAATCTCCAAACTGCTCGACTTTCTGCTATCTGTAAAAACACCTTTCCGTATCCACAACCTGAGATACATGGACAAGGCTAAATCGAGTGAGACTGGTTATTCGAGCAACATGCTAGACTTTCCTACGAATAAGGAGGAAAGGGTCCTTGCGCACATTCTAGCAACTAAGTTTCACACAAAGCTGGCTATAGACTCACGGTTGGAAGCTAGGCTGAATCCCACTATGAAGGATTTAGTCATCAACAGGCCAGTCGCTAAGAAGAAAAGGAGAAAGCGATAGAAGAAGGAGGAATCTACGGCTGAAGTGGCCGAAAGTGTTGGAGAGAATCAACCAGTCTGGTTAGATTCTTCCTTCAAGGCAGAGATCGCTAAGCTGAAGTAAGTCTTCAACTAAAATAAGCATGTCTCAACGAATTGTGAATAGCTGATAGCGTAGGTAAAGAGTACCAGAGATGATAGGCATGTTCTTTAAATGACCCTTTTCACAATAAGCTAACTGTTGGCATCCCCCTTTTGTAATTTTGTGATTAATACAATTATATAAATACAGAAATAGATTTTAGACTATTTTATTACAATTTCTATTTGGTGATGTTATGAATCTTGTTTTCTTTTATAATAAGTTTTTCTTGTAATCTTATATTTTATTTTCATCTGTCTAAATCGGAGGAAATTAAAACTCGGAATTCTTTTTAATTAATGCTTCAATGCGGTTGTGTGTTTCTTTTTCTTTTATTATTATGCAAGTTAAACTCAGACTCATCACCTTCCAAGCGACTTTGCGTGCACTAAAATTTTACCTGTTCATTTATATTTATCGTGCATAGCAATATCACAAGGTAAAACACTTTTCCATGCACCTAAATCTATTGTGTATTTCTTCTTCTTCGCACCGACAACTTGTGCGCACTACTCTTGCGTTGTGCGTCAATATCCACTGCGCACAGTTTTGGTACTGCATACCGATATTCCACATGCATTTCATCCTATGCATGCACCACGTCAAGTTTAACATATTCTATCGCGCCCAATTCTCTGCACACACTACTGAATAGACCGTCGCGAAACAACTTATACTCATACTTATGTGTGTACCAACAAAACTCCTCTGCGTTAAGCAATACTTGTGCACCCCATGTGCACATTACTATGTGTGTTCTCATCGCACAAGGCTAAATTCAGCGCGTGCATCCTCACATAATGATCTTCCACACAACGCCACAATTTACTCCACACACTGGCAGGCCAACATTTTCCCGCACGGTGCCAAAATTTACCGCGCGTGCTAGCACACCAACCTTTTCCATGGACACTTCGTGACTCCAATTTCGGTCACCTCGAAGTTACTCTTCTATGAATATTCACTTCAATTGAACCCCTCTGTCCCATCCAAGCTCAGTGTTGAACTGAATCTCTGATACTAATTTGTAACGTTTCCCCGGCCACCCGCAGGCTGGGGTACGCCACTCTAGAGAAACCTCTCATGCTCTGACACCAGTCAGTAACATTCCCAGCCTTTACAGGTCGGACCATGCTACTCTAGGGAACTTTTTCATTCCCTTACTGCAGAACATAAGATAACATACACAGTAGTCAACTGAGCTATACCACATAAATTTACTCTTTAAACTGCATGCAACTAAAACATATACATACAACACTCTTGCGGAAGCTTTACATATAAACATAAACAAACAATTACTTTCTGTAACATGCAACTTTTATACTAAAATAATAGTAACTACAGTTATGCAACATTTACAGGGAATTACCCATAAACATACAGGCAATTATAATCACATATATTATAAACCGTAACATAGGCATGTAAATAACAAAGCAACATATCATTTTATCACACAATTGGTAATTATCTTAGAAATATTGTCACCAACTATGTACAAACCGTCCACGAACCTCCCAGCCTTAGACTACATTGTTCATCACTCTCAACAATGAGTCATCCCCGAGCTGGGACTGAACTCCACCTAGGGTAAAGGGTTCCTATCCAGGCTAAGGCTCATGGGCAATAGGAAAGACTCTGTCTCAGGTGTTCACTCAACTAATAGCCTACAACCTCTCATTTCCCACATGCCTGTCCCACCCAAGGAAGTGTGCCCCTTCTCTGCTCAACAGTCCCTCGGCTTCCCCACTTCCCTTCCAGGGCTTCAACAACAGGCCGGACTGGAAGTCTTAGAGTGTTGTAGCTATGGTTTAGCACCTTCGGGAATCAATCCCCAGTAATTCTCTCGCTCATAGAATTGTTCACGGGCCTGACAACCCTCTTATTCAATCCCTCTCTAAGCTAACCAGGTACACCAACCGAAAAGGGCTATGGGAATAGGCTCCGGAATGGTGAAATGGTTGTCTCAAGAATAACGAAATGCATGAGTGAAAATGGTCATGGAATCATTGACTGGATAATTGAGTGTGGAAATAATCACTGTGAACTCTTCGTGGAAGTGATGGTGAGAATGATGGTCGGGATGCTGGTAAGGTATCCCATGAAAAGTCACCAAATGAGCTAAGTTCCCCATGATATGAATGCATGTCCCCAACTTGACACTTGTCATATCAGAAGTTACTTTGGTCCACTTGTCCCCAACTTTAGAACTTAGGGTAAAATAATTATCCATACGTTATGCTTTAGGAAATATCAATATAATATTCTCTTGAATTTTGGCCTTCTCTTTCCCTAACTGGTGAAGTTCAGTCCCCCATCTCTTTTATCGGGGTCGGTCTGTGCCCAACGATGTATTTTATATTAATCATGAGTCATGTACAAAGTAGGTGCATTGGCCTTTGACATCTAGGCGTTCCATCCTAATACCAAAACATAAGCATCCCATCTTATAATAACAGGCTCACCAACCTATAACACATATCATATACGCGAGGCTCGTGGTCCTCCATACTGCGCGCACCTTAGTTACTGCATCCAGTATCCTATAATGTGCATGTTACATCATTTTACTGTGCAGTTCATGCGCGCACTATGCCACATGACATGCATTACCAAATGAGGTCAAAACATCTCACCAACATAAGTACATGTATATTACATTTACAATTGGGTTCGACCGAGGGATATTATAGGACTGAATGATCCACAAGCATTAGCTCGGTTCGAAGCTCTTATGAATCTAGAACAAGTCATTCATCATTCAACGCCAACTACTTCTGTTGGCACCCCAAATACAACAGGACATGAACATTCCACAACAATTATTTCTCCTATTACATCATTAACCCATTTACAGACCAATTTCAGAAATCCTAGTCCTGAACTCATTTTTGTAGGTGATTTTACTCCTATATTTCCTGAAGAGATGCCTCCCTCAAATTTCTTTTTTAGCAAGAAACGAAAATCTATTATGAAAAGAGAATCTCACCAAAAGGATGGAGTAGTCTCTAAAATGCAAAGATTGGTTTATGATGGGAAAGACCAAGATGGTCCTGAGTTTGCGAAAGAAGTTGCAGGTTCACTAGGGTCTTTTGCCACTGCCAATCAATGGTCGGTGGACAATTTAACCAAACAACTGTAACAAAAATGCCTCTTGGTAGAGAAATTGCAGAATGAGATATATAGTACAGAACAAACTGCTAGAAGTAAGATGAACCAGGACATTGAACAAATCAGGGCTAGTTATCAGCATCAAATGAAGTAGTTACAAGATAACCTTGAGCTACTCTACGAGAGTTCACAGACCAACAAAGGTTTGATCACTCAACGTGACAATTTTATTGAGCACTTGTAGGCCAGATTGACCCTAACAGAGAACACAATGATAGATACTACTTCCTTCAAAACACAAGCATCGAAAATCAATGAGAAGCTAGAAGTTTCCCGACATGAGCTCTATCAAAAAGTAGATGTTATTCATAAATGCCATCAAGCGGTAAACCTTTCTCTAAAGAATATTTATGTCAAGGAAAAAGAGGCCTGCACAGCTAGGTCTAAGTTTCAAGAAGTTATCATATGGAAGCAGAAAGTTAATATCCTTGGTCTTACCCTTCTCTCTCATTCTGAACAAGTAAAAGGCGAAATGACCCTAAAAGCCTAGGGAAAAAATCTAGAAGAAGGCAAGAAACTTGCCAGAGACGTAAAAGAGGCTTGTCTGGAGGCATTATCTTCAATAAATAAAAAATTGATTGAATTTGAAGGAAACAATATCTCAGAGGCATTGGGTAAGATTGAAATAGAAATGAACTAGCAAAGCTCCAGAAAGAACAAGGAAAATACCCAAGCAACCATCCAACATATGAGTCAGATTGATTTAATTAAAATCAATGAATTGTTGGTTGATCCAAGTTCACAATATCAGGTCGCAGTCCAAGAAATGAACAAGGTCCAGGAGAAGCTGCCACAAATACAGAAGAAGACTTTTTCCTTTGAATTGAATGAAAGGATTGAGCCTTTAAGATTCTTGGTAGCATTGATGGGCATGTGCACTCAATTCAATGAACAGAGAAATGCTAGTGTAGCCGGGATAAAATGAAAGAACATACACAACGCCCACTTTCACCACCTACACTTCCCCTCTCTCTACACGTCACTTACTTTGGTTATCCCTACCACCTGCATTCTCGCATCCACGCATCCCACCTCCTTATTGGACACTTTTCCCCACATCATACTATTCATGAACAATTACTCTTCCTCATAACTGTTAGCCATCCCATAAAGAGCCAGCTCTGAGCTGCCTGTTTGATTACCCCCCCGTCCCCATATCTTCAACTGCAATTCTTTATCCCAGTGAACTCATTCGAAGAGACATATGGCAACATAATCGAATGGCAAAGACAATAAACCAAATGATTGTGGTGGTATTAATGGAAATGTGTACCCAGTTTAAAGAACGAAGGAAAACGAGTGCATCTCCAAGAAAATGAAGAGACAGATGAAGCGTCAACAAAACTCAATGACATTTGCATGTTTTTATTTCATTCATAATGTATTCAACTTTTAGGCAGATATTCTGGGAAGTCCAACGGTTTTCAGTTGTAACAATTTTTGTATAAATAGATAGATTTTAGATCTATTCATGGTTGCTTCTTGCCGAATGTAAAAGAGAAAACCTTTTTTGAATATCAATACAAGTGGAGACATAGATTCTAAGTTTCGTTCAATTTGAGTTATGTGTTTCCTCTGTGTTTCCATTTCTCTGAATTTCTTTATGTAGTTCTTAAAGAGTGAATGATTACAATTTAGTACTACATCTAGTGTGATCATAATATATCAGCGGTTCATTCAATGACAAATATTCCTTTGTTATTACTGTGAGTAAAACAAGACCTGTGATCTATGTGAATTACTGCATTTTTATCTCCTGTTCAAGGGTGCATCTTCTACTTTTCTTCTACTGCAAACAAGGTGAGACTTATCCATAATTGATACATGATTTTGTTTTAACAATTTTGTAAATCTTTCTACATCATTTGACATTATAATTGTGACTTAGATAACAAGATACAACCTTTGTATTGTCTTATCATTAACTTCATTTAAAGATTATTTATTGGAAAACTAAAGGTAGAAAAAAACACTCACAAAAACACTTCATTTAAAAACTTTGATGCCTGAAATTATTCTTTGAGCCTTAGAATCAATCTCACGAACAACATCATCCTTGGGTTTTCCTCCAAACAAGTCATTTTGTAATTTTCACTATTTTTTTTTTGGGGGGGGGGGATGTTTCAAACAATGTAAGTTTTTGGAGCATGAAAAAAAAAATATATAAGTACATGTGCTAAAAATTCCAAATGTTTTGGATAAAACAATCATATATATTATAGAAATATCCAAATTGAGTGGAAGTTGTATTTAATATAATATGGACCATAGTATTTAGGTTTAAAATTTGAGAAGTAGAGATCTAGACACGTGGCATTCCAACAGATTTTGAGAAAGTTACCATAGCTTATTCTTGGCACATCAAGATTTATTTAAACCTAGGAATTATATCAAAGAAGTATTAAGTTACAAAATACCAAATTTTCAAATTTAGAAGTATAGAAATTGCATATTTATATTGAGTGTTAGTGTACATAATAGTCTCCAAATCATGGTTTTGGAAGTATGTAATTTATAATTGACATAATTTGTTATCGTGGTTTTGGAGGTATGTAATTTATAATTGACAGAATTTTAATTGGAACATTTGTTCTTAAGTGCAAATTTGGTCTACATAATAGTATCCAAATCATGGTTATAAAGATATATAATTTATACATAATAGTCTCCAAATCATGGTTATAAAAATATATAATTTATATTTTATATAACTTTGATTGGAATATCTATTTGAAATGATTAAAAATGTATGATAAAATTAAAATATAAAATAGCTATAACTAAATATTATTGTCATCCCACATAAAAAAAAAATAATAATAAAAACTCTACACCAATTAAAACTCTAAAACCCTAGGGAGTTGAAGTAAAGTGAAAATATACATAACCATCAACAAATTTAACGAATTAAGTAATTGGCCAATGAGAAACTTAACGATTTGTATTTGAAGTTAAACTAGCACAGCCACAATTACGTGGCTGATTAACGCCGAAAGGTAGAAACCCGGCCACCACAGAAATGAAACTAAACGCCCCCAGCATAGAAATGAAACGAAACGAAACGCAGTCAGCATAGAACATGGCTACAATTGTGTGTGAATATTTTAATATTTTTTAATTAGGTAGACGTGGCAATAAGTTAGTGAATACAGTAATTTTTAAACACGATTAGATAAATGTAAAAAAGTAAACATATAAACGATGTCTTTATAACAGATCGGAAGTTAATGGATGAAATCAGAGCCATTCATTTATTGTGACGACTAAGAATATTCTAGGCATATTTAATCTCATCCATAAAAAAACGTATTAAGAACTAAAAACCTATTAAATGTGCCCATTATCAATAGGTGTACGCCTTCAGCTTAAATATGTGTAAATTTAATTTTTTTTCGCTAATCTAACTTTAAACATTTTTTTTTTAAGATTAAAATCACTTGGATGCATGGAAACCAGTTTATAGTATGCCCAACTCATCGTCATATGGATGCATCGATACCAAATTTTGACTCTCAAAAGAATAACGCATTGCAGTTGGGTTACATTAGTTTTTTTTGCACAGTGAAGAAGCGATACGCATTCCAAGAATCCAACTATCACGGTGTACTGAAGAACGGCCAACCAAGCAAGGGCAACTGGATCATATTTTGTAGTTCTGGTCAACGGAAAAACTCAGTCTTGTCCCTCACATCTCCAACCATGGCCACCAACTTCTCTTTTCCCAACAGGATTGTCCATTTTCACAACTTCTCTTTTCAAACAGGGTTGTGCATTTTCATTTTGTGGATCAGAAAACCTGCACTGGTAAGCTCCATTTGAAGTTACACTTAATACTTTGACTTTAAAGTTATATTTAATACCTTGACTTGGACTTTGAGAACATTTAGAAGAAAAAACGGCACTGAAATGATGCATTGGACACACCAAAAGACAACAACGTATCTCCCTAGGGGCAGGGACTAGCAATTTGGAGCCAATGATTTGATCGTGAAATTTGATTCTACTTGTTTACTCGATTAGTAGGTTTTTCGAACAATAGAAATGGTAAAGCTGGATCGGCTGGGTAAGCGTTATAAAGGTTGGGGAGTAGTTATGAATCCTGTGGACCACCTGGCCCCGATTGGCAGAAAGAAAACTATACCTGGGAGTATAGTGCGCTTGGAAGGAAGTGTCGGGACAATTGGAATATCAAGCAGGTTTTGAAATTCGAACAATAGAACTGGTCAAGCTGGATTGGCTGGGTAAGCGTTATGAAGGAAGAGGAGTAGTTATGAATCCTGTGGACCACCCAGCCCCGATTGGCAGAAAGAAAACTATCCCTGGGAATATATAGTGCGCTTGGAAGGAAGAGTCGGGACAATTGAAATATCAAGTAGGTTTTGAAATTCGAACAATAGAACTGGTCCAGCTGGATCTGCTGGGTAAGTGTTATGCAGGTTGAGGAGTAGTTATGAACCCTATGGACCACCCGGACCCGATTGGCAGAAAGAAAACTATCCCTATGGACCACCCGGCCCCGATTGGCAGAAAGAAAACGAACCGTATGGACCACCCGGCTCCGATTGGCAGAAAGAAAACTAGCCCTGGCAGTATAGTGCTCTTGGAAGGAAGAGTCGGAAGAGGAGAAGGAGAGGAATAGATATAGTGATTCTCCAATCCTTCGTCGACGTAAGTATAAATAGTTGTAAATCTGAACAATTTGAGTGGGTGGGAAAGGGATATAATAGTGACCTGGTCCCGGGCATCCGCCATTGCACCCGCAATGATTGGTCATACAAATATTGTTGTCAAAGTCCAAGTCGAGGTATTAAATATAACTTAAAAGTCAAAGTATTAAATGTAACTTCAAATGTCTTATGATAGAGCTTACGAGTGAAGGTTTTGTGAGCCAAAAAATGAAAATGGGCAATCCTGCTGGGAAAAGAGAAGTTGTGAAAATGGAAAATCCTTGGGAAAAGAGAAGTTGGTGGCCATGGTTGGAGATGTGGGGAACAAGAGCCAGTTTTGGGAAATATGATCCAGTTGCCCCTTGCTTGGTTAGTTGACCCCATACTACCTTGGTACGCCCTTCTTCAATACACCATGCTCGTTGGATTCTTGAAATGCGTTTCGATGCATCCATGTGACGATGCTTTTGGCATACTACAAACAAACTGGTTTCCATGCATCCACGTGATTTTAATCTTAAAAAACATGAAGTCGGTTTCCATGCATCCACCTGATTTTAATCTTTAAAAAAATACATTTTGAACGTAGTTGATTCTCAAATGATAAAAAATTGCATATTAATATCTTTTATCTATTTGGAATAGAACAATTATGGAGGAGTACCTAAGTGAAAGAATATGTTTACATGGAAAAATGAACAATTGATAAAGAAACACACTCAATGATAAGTTTTGAAGTAAAAAAACACACTCAATGATAAGTTTTGAAGTAAAAGTTTTTTTTAAGAGAGAGTTATGTTAAATCTTAACCCTAGTTTTTTATTAGTATATTAATTTTAATTAAGATTCATTTGTATAGAAATTTGGTCACGTGAATTTTATATATTGTAAATGAAGGTTTTCCCTTGATATGAATTCTTGTTTAATGACTCTTTTATCATTCTCAATGATTAAGAGTGACTCATTTATGTTCTTATGCTATTTGGGAAATTTGTAAAATTTGATTCAAAACATAATATGTAAAGAAACTTTATTTATTATGATCATGAAGTGGTAAAAGTTTCAAGAAAGAGGAAATGATTTAGATAAAAAACTTAATTTAAAGAATATGTGATTAATAAAATTGATTCATACATAAAAACATTAAAAATAAACTTTTATAAATATTAAAATAAAATACCACAAAAATTTACATACAAAATAACATATTTAATATAATGCATAATAAACATGACATTTTGTAATTAGATACAAGATAACTTCAAACATTAAGCGTTAACCATTTACAAAGGAATTGAACTTTTATAATAACTTTTTCTATTTTGAATCTTAATTATGAGAAAAAAAAAATACTAAGAAAATAAACTTAAAGCCTAGCTAGATAAAGAAGATGTTGAAAGAATGATTTTTTATTTTGATTAATACATTTTTGGAGAAATATTTTGAATCTTAATTATGAAAAAAGATAAAAGAAAAAAAAAGAAGGTACTAAGAAGATAAACCTAAAGCATTGCTTAATAAAGAAGATGATGAAAAAATGTTTTTATTTTATTTTGATTAATATATTTTTGAAGAAATATAAAAAGTGAAGAATAAAAATTTTCCTAATAAAACAAAATAATATATAGAAATAATAGGAAAAAAAAGAAATTAATGATGATGATGATCATTAACTTCCACTAAGACCTAATTGGTCTATCTGACCTTAAGAGGGTAAATGATTACTTGGGATTCTTTAGAATTTTGTTTTTGTGCTCGAAAAACATTAAGAGAAACTTTCCAAGATCACCATACTTTTATTGAGTTAAAAAAATATATAAAAAAAAATAATTAGTTTACATACATAGCTAAGAAAAAGTATAATTACTCTTTTGATAATTTTATTGATTATGTTTTTATAAAATATAATATAATATATATTAAAAAATTATTAAAATTTTTATAATTTTTCATTCTTATAAATTATATATTTATTTTATGAAAATTTAATTTATATGATAAAAATTCTATTAATCTTTTGAATAGGATTTTTTTTTTTTCCACAAATTTAATTTAAATAACAACTTATTTATCACTCACAAAATCCTTTCATGAACTTTTAAGAATCTAATTTGAAGAACAACTTACCTATTACTCACAAAATCCCTTGATGTACTTGATTGTGTTGCTTGGTTAATGTTAAAACCCACTATGGAAGGTTACAAATGTGAACACAATCTTCCCAATGTGAACACAATCTTCCCTGTCACTAAAAAAATATAAAAATATTAGTATGGTTGGTGGGTTGTTCACGAAAAAGATATTTTTTATAAAATAAAATGTGAAAGGCTAGGGTGAGGCTTTAAACATTTGAATGATTGATGGAAAATGTTGAGAGGAAGAAAAGAGAGGATATGAAAAATAAGCTAATGTGAGCATTCTATTGGTAGTTTTTTTTAAAGCATTTTATTGGTAGTTTTTTTTAAAGCATTTTATTGGTAATTTTTTTTAAAGGTAATTAAAACTTAAAATATGGAAAAGTTTTTAATGGTTTGGGAAAGTATTTGAATAAAACATAATAATAAAAATAAAAATAAACATAATAACAATAATAAAAACTTCACTTAAATGCTTAAAAATTAATTAATAAATTATTTAGGTTAGTGTGATTTTTTCATAGTGAGTTTGTTCAATTATATGTGTGTACGTTTTCTTTTAAATAGTGTGAGATTTAAAATTTAAATTACAACTATGTAATTTGCTACCCTATATTATGACAACATAATAATTTTCACAACTATGGAATATCCTCTTTCTTATCTTCTCTTTCATTTCTTTACAATCAAAATAAATAATTATAATGTTGTAATATGAAATTATATGTATACCATCCTCGAATATCCTCCGCATCATAATATCTTAAATTTAAAATTATATGTAAACCACCATCATAATAATAAGCTGTGTATTATATGTAGGCCATCATGTGAAAGAAATGCTTACGTGATGGTTATCCTGGAATATTCCGAGTTATTTGTGGCGTATCGTCCTAGCAGTTCTATATAATAAGTAGGCCATCATAATATATCCTCAGCGAAGAAATGCGTGCGCGACGGTTATCCTCGACTATTCCGTGATGGTTAGAGTGGAATACGTCTTGCGTGATGTTTTTCCTCGAATATTCTAGGTGTGATTCGCTTCTTTTAAATATCCCCGACATACACTATATCTGCCAAAGACAGATATAATATAATAATTTCATTAAAATAAGTAATCAAAGTCAACCTTATTTGGCCATAATAATTTCATTAAAAATGTAGTCCAGAGTCAAACAAATTTGGCCATAATAAAGCAAAGGGAATAAGTGGCAAACCATTGCAATTTACATCACAGCGTTTTATGGCAATGTGTAAATGAAAATATTATATTATATTTTAAAT
>JZKD02S1746058.1:400861-419914 GCA_000966675.3 Picea glauca | reverse complement strand
GCCTGAGTCAAAAATGCAACTGGGAGACGTGGCAACCTCTGCATCCTACCACCCGAAGCTGAGTTGGACGCCTGTAGGGATGGCTAAGTAGTAGATGTGGACGAGGGTCTGGCAGGGCGATGGCATGATGGGTAGGTTACTGGGTTGTGTGATGGCCATGCGGAGGAAACACGGAGGCTGGGAAGAATCTGTGGGGTCGACACGATGAGAGATAAGTTGTAAGAGAATGGAGGTGATATGGGACGTTATGGCACAGGTGGCAAGAGATGAGAGGAGAAATGCGACAGGAGGAACTATGAATGGAGGACAGGTTTGAGGGAGAGAAAGCTATAGGGGAACTAGAGATGTGATGGGTAGAGGAGAGAGATAGAGTGGGGGACAGCTGCTAGCGGAACATAGGGGCCACATGTCGACCTAGGATAGGATCCGGGGCCACGAAAAGTGGTTTGAACTTCCCCTCTTTTGGGCCCGATGTGTGTCTCTGGACGACACATAGCACCTTAAAAAATAGTGGATATTTCCCCCGCCTTGCTCTACCTTTTTTAACGGTCGTGCACATTGAGGCCCTGATATAGCCATCGACCGTCGATCTGGAGTGCACAGATCTCGGCCGCCCAATATTGCTTGTGTGTTAGCCCAATGCGCCCGGGCATAAAACTTTGGATACGCGCCATAAAGTGGGTGTTTTAACCCTATTCTTTGCATTTTGTCACCTTGAGGCCAAATCCAAAGGAAAATCTCACCCCAACAAGAATATGTGACAGCATTATGCTCCATGGGGGATAGAGTCCTCCCTCCGAGGCTCTAAGATCTCCTTCTGCAGTTCCATTCGCCTTCTGTTGGGCTATGGAGTCAAGCTCCAAACACCCTGCTGAGGGATATATGCTGAAAAATAAAATGAAAACAAAATTACAAGGGCTCCAGGGAGCTTATTTATGTACATACCTAAACTAATTTATTTTTTAGATGGTGCTAGGTGAAAGGAAATTTCCACCATAGCCAATCAAGTAACTTCTTGAATGGAATCACTCTTAATCTGTCAGTGATTGGTAATAGATGATGAAACCGTGACAGCAGAATGGTTACATCCTTCATATCTCCTCCTAATGTTGAAGGTGAGATGAAGCTGAGAGGGTTCAAATCATGGAGGAAATGCAACTCCATGTACTCCCTGACTGGCTCATAGAATGAGCAGAAGATCTTGAAAAATTTATAACAGGCAACCTGATATGCTCCATAGCTACTCACACGTGGTTGAATATCATTGATAAGCACAGGTGGAAGAGGAGAGGATGTATACTGACTAGTCTCAGGTGATGGTTTCTTTCTTACAGGCTCTGGACAAGAAATAAACTGCCCCTTCTACTACCCCTCTGGTTCTTCTTCTTGGCTCTCCCAAGGGTCGAACTCATAATCATCATAAAAAGGACTCGTGGGAAATCTCTGCTCTTTATCATGCTGCTCAGTGTCTTCTACAGGACTAGGATGACTGACTTCCTCACGATAATATCCTTTGAGAAAGAGAGGATAAGGCTCTGTTGTGTGCTCTTGTATATCCGGCATATCCAGCTCATAATCTGATTCATAGTTGTCATACGCAGGCTAGTTGCTCCTCTGGTCATCAATCTGTGATGTGGGGCTCTGTTTCTCTTCATTTGAATAATCTTCAAAGAATGAGACAGTAGGCACAAAAGGAGCAAGATGCAGGTCCTCTATAGTCATGAGATCTTCAACATCATACTTAGTAGAGCTGCCAAGAACATCCTCTTCAAGGGCTAGAAAATCCTTTTCATTTTCTCCAGATTCCAACCTTTCTAGTTTGGCAGAGAGAGATTTTACTAGCTCCATCAACTCACTTAGAGCATGATATTCCTCTTGGTCCTCATCCTCACATCCTGCATGAGAAGAATTTATATATTGAATACAGTCATTGTATCACCCACAACAGTTATGATAAATTAACTCAGAGGGATAAAACTTCTAACAATGCTTATTGAAAGATGCATGAAATTCTCCCAGTGAAGAAATGCTAGCAGGGGGTAAAGAATGATACCATTCATGAGCATCCCCTGCTAATGAGAACATGAACATCTTCATTAATACATCCTCCTGATGTATATCCCACTGTTGCATAAGTTCATGAAAATCACTGAGATGATGAGTAGGGTTTTCCCCTTTAAGCTCTCTAAATATAGGCAAATAATCATACCATTCATTTGGAGCAAGAACAACATTGGGAAAATCAGGAACAACAAAAAAATTAAAGGGAGCAAACCTTCGAGCCGGGATTCTTTCCATTTCGAACCAGTGGAGTCGCCAATCGATTATTCAACCATGCAGTTTCCAGGTGAAAGATATGCAGTAAGAGTGTGTCTGGTCTTTGTTCACCATAAAAGACTAGATATGATAGTTGTGTTCTCCCAAGGGCTACCAGATGTAGCTAGAAGCAACCACACTGAAACAGTGGAGTTTCCAGGTGCACAGCTACAATATTTGATGTACTGAGTTTTGATGCACCTTCAGAATCAATAAGCTGTGTAGTTTAATCCTAGGGAAAATCTTCAACTTCATCCCTGGCAACGACACCAGAAATGTTAGCACCAGAAGTCACCCCTCAATTGCAGTAGGGATGAGCCTGATACCCATCATTTTTATGTCACAAAGAGTAATTAAGGGTGGTCGAATGGTTGCAGACCCCAAAGAATATCGCTTTAACTTAGAAAACTAGACCAGAAATGCACAGGGAAGTGAGGGCCATAACTAATTTTAGTCAGTGGGTTGAGTTTAAAAGGCGATCAGGGGGAAGGCTTGATGAGAAAATGAATACAAGGCTGCTATGGGCATCCGACCTTCCAACAGCTTGAAGAAGATAAACCCAGGTTCGATGATGATTTCTAGCCCAGGTTTCAGACACTGAAATGTTCCTGTAAAGGACACAGTTCCAACAACGCGATGATCAAACCTCCATCACCAAGCAGCTGCAACGACTCGACTAGATCCTCCAATTCTGAGCCATTCAATGTAAGCGGGAAAAAGGCAACATAGAAAATTGGTTAAAACCAGTGAAAACATTGCAGTGATCAAACCTACATCATCCTACAACATTACAACCATCGACTGGATCCTCCAATTCCGAGTGTTTTAACATAGTTTTTACAAAGAGATGGAAAGAGGAAACTGACTTCTATTAATCTGAAAGTCTCAAATAAAATTACATAACCAGGCACAGCTCTGGTATTAAAACATATTACAAAATGGGAGCTCTACTCAACCAAAAGACCCTTACAAAAATGACAAAACTCCATACTTATACTCAAATTTCACTTCTGCGGTAGAGGCGTGCTCGATTTAATGCATTGAAGGAATTATGTCTACATGCTTCCTGACAGACTATGCATGCAGTCTTCTATCAGTCGCAAGCTCTACCAGACGCAAGAGCGCTTCAAAACGAACCTGCAGATGAATTGATTGGCTGACAGTCCTTTTATGGGCTTTCCATTCATGGTGGAAACGATGTTCAACCACCACCACCTTCCTCAATAACTACTCCATCAAGATAAGAGAAGGCCTGAGTCAAAACTACACTTGGGAGACGTGGCGACCTCTGCATCCTACCACCTGGAGCTGAGTTGGATGCCTGCAAGGATGGCTAGGAAGTGGATGTGGACGAGGGTCTGGCGGGGCGATGGCATGATGGGCAAGATACTGGGTTGTGCGATGGCCATGCAAAGGAAACACGGAGGCTGGGAAGAAGCTGTGGGGTCGACACAATGAGAGATAAGTTGTAAGAGGACGGAGGTGATATGGGACATTATGGCACAGGTGGCGAGAGATGAGAGGAGAGATGCGATAGGAGGAATGGTGAATGGAGGACAGGTGTGAGGGAGAGAAATATATAGGGGAACTAGAGATGTGACGGGTAGAGGAGAGAGATGGAGTGGGGGACAACTGCTAGCGGAACATAGGGGCCACATGTCGACCTAGGATAGGATCCGGGGCCGCGAAAAATGGTTTGAACTTCCCCTCTTTTGGGCCCGATGTGTGTCTCTGGCCAACACGTAGCGCCTTAAAAAATCATGGTTGTTTTGCCCGGCCCGCTCTACATTTTTTAACGGTCATGCACGTTGAGGCCCTGATATAGCCATCGAACGTCAATCTAGAGTGTGCAGATCTCGGCCGCCCAATCTTGCTCGCATCTTAGCCCAATGCACCCAGGCATAAAACTTTGGATAACGCCATAAATTGGGTTTTTTAACCTTCTTCTTTGCATTTTGTCGCCTTGAGGCCAACTCCAAAGGAAAAACTCACCCCAGCAAGAATATGTGACAACAGGTAAAACACTTGATAATGAAGCACTCTTAGGTAAGTTTCACTCCATTGTAGTAAGTGGCTCCTCATCGAGTAGACCACCCCCCACAACCCCTGAGGTGTGACCAAATAAAGGGTTGTTTACTAAATCTCCTACAGACTTCGTAGCCAAACAAGTAGGTGTAGATAAAGCCTTGTTACCAGTTCGAGAGTAGAGAATTCCATACTCATCCAAAAAATGTCTTTCCTAGACAAATAATGAATGAAAAAGAGCAGGACAAACATATTTTAACTTACTCATAATGGTCTCAGTTGTCCCTGGCATAGGCGCTTCCTCATAGTCGAATCCACTTGTACTGAAATCAGTAGACTCAATCTCTGGCGATTCAACCCATATCGATCTTTCCAACAGTGTACCCTCTGAAACCTCCTCGTCCTGATTTCCTAAGAAATCCCTCCATAAGTGACCCATTTTTCGACACTTACTACATCTGAACGGGACTCATGAGTATTCCGGAGACTAGGAAATATGTTGACCGCGTGTAACATCCCTAGCCACCAACAGGTCGGGTAACCCTACCACACGGAATCGTACACACACGCACACACACACACACACACACACACACACACAACATGCATTCTAATGAAATTAAAACACGTATTAACAATAAACACATAATTACTACTACCATATAGATGCAATTGAGATTAACAGTAAGTCCACATGCAACGATCACATGATACATTTCCAGTAATCCAAACATGCATAAAATACATAATTAAACACATAAATGATACTTATCTTTTAGTTGGAGTAAATCCACCAACTACATGCAGACCTTCCATGAACCTCCCAGCCTTAGACCGCACTACTCATCACTCTCAGTAGTAGGTCACCCCCGAGCTGCGACTAAACTTCATTGGGAAAGGGAATTCTAGGTTTGGCAAGGACAACAAGGAAGTTTCACAATGAAATAGGAAGGATCTTTTATCTCAGGAGCCACTTACGCCCACAACACATAGACCCTCATTCCCCACACACCTGCTCCACACAAGTCCATCAACCAATACACCTCCCTTACCTTGGGCTTCAACAATAGACTGGACCAGAAGTCTCAAAGTACTGCGACTGCTACGGCACTCCCTCCCAGGAGAACTCACTTTCCAACAAACTCTCTCACCTGGGAGAGTTTCTCACAGGCCTAAAAACCTGCCTCTTCAAACAGTTTTCGACTCAACTACAGTTGGGTATGGATGACATCAACAGGGAAAAATGGGTGTGGACACCCAACAAGACAGCAGCCTAATGCTAAGTCACAACATAGCTTAGGCGACTACAATTGCATTGGGATTCACAAGAAACAACACAAGACAACTTTCTCATTTCTGGTTTCATAGATGCGAGAGGTATGCCGAGGTTAGACAATGCAGAGACAAGAACAAGTTCACATATAGTATGGGAGAATGGAATAACGAACAATCTTCCCCTAAGGGCTTCCTTCTTTGTGTGCTAGTATGCAAAGGCAGAGGTAGAGGCAAAACGGTTTAGATGTAGGATGACATAATGAACTCTGAACCCCCCCAACACAGCTAACGCTTCATCTTTTAACTACATGAGCCCAGGTCGACACTTGTCTTCCTGGAGCTGCATGTGCTTCATTTAGCTTACGTCCCACTTTCCAGGAACTTAGGATAACAAAATATATAATGTCTACCTTAGTCTTCAAGAAATAATATTAAATTATTATTCCTCTAGAGGTAAGCCCCCTAGCTTAGCCCATAGGCCCAAATACGTAGCCCCCCTTTCCTTACCCTACCTAGTGGATCTTAGTCCCCCATAACTCTTCTTCGTGGTTGGTCTACATGCAACAATGTTTATATTTTTATTAATGATCTGCATAATTACATATACAAACAAAATATCAGGCTCCTAGCCTAATCATCACATAAGCCTCCTAGCTTATTATAACTCATCTCACCAGCCTAACAAACATGTTTAAAATTCATATTTACAACTGGGGATTTACTGGGGGATATTACAATACCCTCCCCTTATTTTTGCACTGTCCTCAGTGCAACTTGTTTATACATATACAATTCAAAAATTCTTCAAAAAGCTCCAAGCTTTAGCTATTGGAATCCCATTATCTAGCTCTACTTTCAAGCACCAATTTTGGTATCCGTACTGCAGTTGAAACTCAATTTCTCTATTCCCTAGAGTTGCTTCAGGAAAGCATTCAGATTATTGTTCCTTGTTACATGCTTCAATTAAACCTCATTGAAAGCACCGAATGGTTGTAGATGCACGGTGTTCCATCCATTGATAAACTCTCAGTAGTGTTATGACCCCACAGATGTAAACACTCTTCTTGTACACCTATTCATTTGGAAGCAACATTAGAACATACATGCAATATATATACAGACAATTCTAATAACATTATAACATGTATACGAATTATGAGATACATAACATACAATAAATAGAGAATCGATACTTATCTTTTGATTGAGAAGACTTCCATATCAACATGGTCTAGGTCAAGGTACCAAACCCCAGCAGCATTCCAACCAATGGTCTCTCTTACCCACATGCCTGTCCCACCCCAGGAGTGTGAACCTTCATTGTCACACAGTCCTTCGGCAGTTACACCTCCCTTTCATTGGGCTTCAGCAACTGGCTGGACCGAAAGTCTTAGAGCACCGTGGCTCGAGGATTTCCAACTGCCCTCTGAGGTCTCCAATCAGCATCTTCCCCAAGCTACTCTTTGTAGTCAACATTCTAACTTTTATCAACATCATCTCATCTGCATCACCCATATGCAGTTATCATGAGAAAACATAAAAGAATTTATTTAGAAACTCAAGCTTAGTTCAAAGGGAATTCATCTTTTCCCCAAAACATGAAATTATATTTCACAATTCATATTGGTTGTTTCCATATTATGAATGCAGCCATTCTTGTGGTTTTCCACATGCACCAAACTGCATACCATTTTTCCTGTAATGCTTCATCTTGCATACAGCCAACAAATTTTCAGTATTTGTTGTACATCATAATTCAATTGCAATATGTACACAATCTTATGTAGTGATCTTAGAATTCCCTACACCTAGCAATTCAATCACAATTACCCAACAATTAAATAAAATAGAATGACTCATCATTCTATTCATATGCATGTTCATAATTAATAATAGTAAGTTCATTATTTCTTCTTCTAAACAAGAAAATTTCCTGTAGTCAATGCTCATGTGACTACTTGACTTGCAACTTTCCTATTGCAATGTCTAACACCTCCCTGAAATGTCCTCTTCATGAGTTAACAACATTTCAGTTGTTAGTAACAATTATTTCCATGCAAAAATATATATGCATGTACTTACAAAACATATTCAACCATGTCCTGGTCTCATACATGACTAGCTTACTGGTATTCATTCCTATAACAGGTTCCTATCTTTTAATTCTTTGGTTATTAATCCATAACCAAATAAACATGACATTCTACCATGTCAGTGTGTGCATTCAGAAGTTAAAAACATTTGAATTACTACATGCATCCATCCTTTACCACATCCAGTGGTATGCACTCAACAATATAATCATTTGATTTTATAAAATAACTTTGGCGGAGGAAATTCTTACCTAAATTTCCTTTCAACAATTATGAAAAAAGAGTAGTAAAAACTCATACCTGCATAACTGCCATTAATAAATTTTATACTACCTAAATGTATGATGGAAGTATATGCTTTCATTCTTATTTTATCAAACTTATAACCAACACTTCATCTTTCTGTTGCTTCCCTCCTTATGCAACAACCTCACCAACAACACTTGAAAACATGCAAGCGTTCTTTCCTTTGGCTAACTCAACAAGTCGTAACAGACTTGTTGCCACAAAAATTGCAGCAGCTTCTTTCTCCCTATAAAAATTTTCCTTGCTAAACCCAAAAGTCTTCAATTCTTCTTAGATTCTTGAATCTTCTTGTTCTCCCACTGTGATCACTCTGCATGATTATTCCTTCCCTGAGCACTTTCAACGTAGTGCCCCTACCTTAGCGGGGTTTGTTGACCTCCTGGTCAAAGGATATTTCAAAATGATGAGTCGGATTGACTCTGTGGGTTCGTGATTGAACCCAAAACAATTATACACAGGCCCTCTTAGCTCGTTTAGGCACAGGTCCTGTCAAACCCACGGGCTATTCCTGCATGCTTCCAAAAACTCCAAGTTTCAGGCGCTAGCCCCTTTTTCATTATCCCTTTCCTTCATATGGCCCTAGGATATGACCTAATGGAAAAATATGATTGTGGGTGTGGAAAAGAGCGGTTTTAGGCCAACCCGCTTTTCACCCTGCAATTCACCTCTAGCTGCCACACATCACTTTGTTAAAACCATGGTATAAATTGCGGCCCACTCTCATATTTTTAACATCCGAGCAAGTTTTGGCCCCGCAATCCATCTCATTCATCAATCTCCAATCCCTTGGCGATGATCCGTGATCAATGACTTCTATCTATCCTCCCATTTCTACCTTATTTCCTCCTTCCACACGTGATCCTAGATTTCCACGATCTGTCGACACGTAGCTTCCTTCCCAAATCAATGACTACGGTTGATTCTGGCTCTTTGGCCCTTGGGAGTTTCAACTCTCAACTATTTTCTTTTCCCCATATGACAATCTTCCATAGTGGAAGATCTATTGACACATGTCCTCAATAATCAGATGGTTCTGATGAACTCCGGCTCTCCAACCTTCGAGATTTCTCACGTCTCCACACACACAAATCTCTAGAGTGAATTTCCCCATAGTGACAGATCTTTTGTCACGCTTCCCCTCCAAATCAATGGTCCTGATTCTCTTCGAGACTTCGGCTCTTTCCGACCAAGACCAGATCAATGGTCCTTTGACCTCCTCCTCAATCAACAATCGATATCTCCTTCAAGACTTCGACACTTTCATCCTATGATTTCCTCTAGAGTGCTCCATACCCAGAGTTCCATATCTAGTGCCACACATCCACTTTCAGATCAACGACCAAGATTTACTTTGGTTGTTTCTCCTCCTCCTTGTCCACAAACTTCCAAAGTTGTGGATCTTACGCCACCTATCCTCCTTGACGATGGACGATCCCAAATCACTTTGGGACTTTGGGACTTTGACAAGTCCACTTCTCCTATGCACAAGAGGGTTAAGTCTCGTGTGCTTACCTCTGGATCCAATGGTTTCTTGTCCTTTGCACTCAGATCTAACGAATAGATATGATCTCCTCCTACATGTATTCTTTCTATCTGGATGTGAAATTCAACGGCTAGATCTCTTCCTCAGTAGTTGATATGATGACAGTTGTTGCTCCTCCTCCTAAGCTTTCGCTTTCTCCCGAAATGGGAAAATTTCTAAGTTTAAAGGCTTCAACCTTTGATCATTTTGTGAGTCCTTGGCTTTGGGTCTCGTCTTCTCTCTCGTAAGCGTTATCTCTTCTGAGTTTTAGGACTTAGAATGAGTCTGTCTCCCACGCACTCCTTGCGTTATCTCTTCTAATATTTTCTATTTACTGAGTCTCCTAAGGGTCTTGGCCCTTATGTTTCCTTTCAAAGGAAAACTTTGTTCCCTCCTGGAAACTTTCTTCTCAAAGCACACCTTGCTGAGCATTTTCTACAGAGTGTTCAATAGCTCTGTCAGTATCTTCCTCTGATAGTCTTCTCCCTAAAATCGACAAAGAGTTCTCTCTGTTCACACTTGCACTTCTGCTAATAAAGGTTCAATGGTATCTCTCCTGAGCTTCTCTGAGGTTAACTTACCTCTGTCAATGCACTCCTTGCATTCAATTTGCACTGCTTGCACTCGAAAACTCAAAGAAGAGAAACAATTGAAACTTATTCAATACTTCACTAGTTTACACATTCAGACCAATCTGATTTCATTTTCTTTCTGATCTATTCTCTGCTCTGTAATCATTTTTGGGCACCAACCCCTTTCTCTCATTCCCCAACCCACGTGACCGTGGGTCGTGGCCAAGCACTAGATCACTAGGTGCTTACTCAGGCCTTTGGCCTTCGACTTCAGAAGATTTCAAAGCACCACACAACAATCTCCCAAAGTTCTAGATTACCGAACTCGCAATGTAGGGAGGATCAACCTTCCACGTCTACTCAGCATCTGACAACTGACACTTACTATGGAACCTCATGCATCTGAGTTCCTAAACTTTGAATCTTTGGGACTTTGGAGGATTTCACATTCATGCATCCGAACAGTTAATCTCTGAACATTCCCAATCACCTTTGGTGACATCATTACGTCACATCACTTAACGTTTTCCAATTGCGGGGGCATGCAACGGTGGTTTGGAGTAACCCACCTTTCATCTTGCAATTCTTCTAATGCTGACACGTAACCCCTCGGTGAAACCAAGGTTTGGATTACGGGACCGCTTTGGAGAATTAACTCCTGTGAAACTTGGGTCCCTGTAATGCCTCCTGGCCATCGATCTTTATGTATCGTGATCAACACCAGTGTAGGTCCTCCAACCTTTAACTACATTACGTAACCTCGGCCCCACTAGCCTTGTTCATACGACAAGCCACATGGCGGAATACTAGCATCTGATACGTGGCCCATTCAGATGGGTGACACATGTCGCATTCCAAATTCCATTTCAATATCCTCAGCTCGGAATCCACATACACTTGGCACGCAACCCATGTACCCACGTCACCTCCAAGTGACATCATCATGACTCACTACTTCGGCTCTAAGGGCTTCGGAGCTTTGGACTTCGGGAGTTTCAACTCCTCTATGCTCGCTTTTGACCGGAGCGCTTTCCTCTAGAGTTCACGATCTATCGATGCATGTCCTCCCTCACAATAAATGACTATGAGTGACTTCGGTACTTCAGGCTTCGGGAGTTTCAAACTCATAGCACTTGCCTCCTCACAAAATGCTTCCATCCGAAGTACACAATCTCTCGATGCGTGTCCTTCGCAACAGATGGTTGCGATCTACTTCGGGCTTCGGGACTTCGGGAGTTTGTCACACTCCACACTTGAAATCCTCCGAAGTGACTTTCCCTGAAGTCTCAGATCTGTTGATGCACGTCCCTCTTAATAGACTGTCTAGATTAACTCCGAACTTTAGAGCTTCGGAAGCTTTCTCCCTTCACCACTGCGTTGACCTTTCAACATTGGTTAATCCAACGGTTGAGCTCTCCTCTCCAGATCTACGGTGTAGATCCACTTCGGGGCTTCAGAGCTTCGAGCTTCAGGATTTCTCTTATTTTTCATCAACTTCACCGAAGTTGTGAAGTCCGAAGGGATTCCAGGCTAACTCCTCTGCACCTTCCCTAGATCTGATGGTCGTAAGGTATTTCCCTTCCTTCCGAACATATCCTACGACACAGAACAAACTCTGTTACTATGCGGATTTCCAAAGGAATTCATGGCTAAATGCCTTGCAACATTACCAGATCTAACGGTCGTGAAGGATTCTCCTTCTCTCGAACAGATCCTCCTAAGGTCCACAATATTCTACGGTCCAACACCAGTTATTTTGTGGTTTTACGATACCGCTATTCCTTCTAAGCTTCATAAGATGGCCAAGGTAACTTCTTAGCACTCAGGAAGGTTTTTGAGGTTCGAAATTGGCCCTCCAGATACGATTTCCTCTTGAAACCTTGGGTCAGAAATTTAAGTTTTGTCCACTTCAACAACAACTCCTTCTGAAACTCTTGCTTCAACTTCCACTAACATGGCCCATCTAGGATTAGTGTTGTAACCATGCTCTGATACCATATTGTAACATCCCCAGCCACCAACAGGCCGGGTAACACTACTACGCGGAATGGTACATATATATATAACATGAATTTTAATAAAATTAAAACACTTATTAACAATAAACACATAATTACTACTACCATACATATGCAATTGAGATTAAAAGTAAGTCCACATGCAACGGATCACATGATACATTTCCAGTAATCCAAACATGCATAAAATACATAATTAAACATAGAAATGATACTTATATTTTAGCTGGAGTAAATCCACCAATTGCGTGCGGACCTTCCACGAACCTCCCAGCCTTAGAATGCGCTACCCATCACTCTTAGTAGTAGGTAACCTCCAAGATGGGACTAAACTCCACTGGGCAAGGGAATTCTAGGCTTGGAAAGGACAACAAGGAAGTTGCACAAAGCAACAGGAAGGATCTTTTATCCCAGGAGCCAACTACGCCCACAACACACATACCATCATTTCCCACACACCTGCTCCACCCCAGGAGGATACACCTTCACTAATACAAGTCCATCGGCTAGTACACCTCCCTTACCTTGGGCTTCAGCAACAGGCTGGACTAGAAGTCTCAGAGTATTGCGGCTGCTACGGGACTCCCTTCCAGGAGAACTCACTTCCCAACAAACTCTCTCACCTAGGATAGTTTCTCATAGGCCTGACAACATGCTTCTTCAAACAGTCTTTGACTCAGCTACAGCCGGGTACAGATGACAACAATGATAACAAAAAAAACAACAGGGAAAAATGGATATCGACACCCAACAAGACAACAACCTAATGCTAAGTTACAACACAGCTCAGGTGACTACAATTGCATCGGGCTTCACAGGAAACAACAGAGGACGACTTTCTTGTTTCTGTTTTTAGAGATGCGAGAGGTATGTCAAGGTTAGACAATGCAAATACAAGAACAGGTTCACGTACAGGATGGGAGAATGGCAGAACGAACAATATTCCCATTAGGGCTTCCTTCTCTGTGTGCGGGTATGTAGAGGCAGACGTAGAGGCAAAATGGTTCAAACATAGGATGAAAGAATGAACTCCGAACCCCCCTCCCCCAACACAGCCGATGCTTCATCTTTTAACTACATGAGCCCAGGTCAACACTTGTCTTCCTAGAGCTGCATGCGCTCCATTTAGCTTACGTCCCACTTTCTAGGAACTTAGGATAACAAAATATATAATGTCTACCTTAGTCCTTAGGAAATAATATTAAAATATTATTCCTTTAGAGGTAAGCTTAGACCCTAGGCCCCTATACTTAGCCCCCTTTTCCTTACCTTATCTAGTGGAGCTTATTCCCCCATGACTCTTCTTCGTGGTCGGTCTATACGCAACAATGATTATATTTTTATTAATGATCTGCATAATTACATATACAAAAAAAAACATCAGGCTCCTAGCCTAATCATCACATAAGCCTTCTAGATTATTATAACTTGGCTCACCAGTCTAGCAAACATGTTTACAATTCATATTTACAACTGGGGCTCTACCAAGGGATATTACACCACGCCAGCTAATCTCCAAGGTTTCTAACAAACCAGAGTGTATATCTATTTCCACAAGAACTCTGCACATTCTTTTATCAATATCTTTTAGTGCTCCTAGATCCACACTAATAAACTTCCCAAGGCTATTTCCTATAGTTTCCAGAGCTTTTGCATGCCAGAAATGCAATGGTAGTCCCGACAACAACAACCAGAAATGACGGAACCTAGAATATTCCTGAGCGGGGTCAAAGCTCACCCGCCACCTTTTTACCATTAAACTACCTCTGTCATAGCACCAGGCTCTATTCAAAATCAACTGTGTTTCCTCTAGCCTTTTAAAATGGAAACCAAACCATCCTTTTGTAAGGTTAAAAACCTTCGATTTATAACCAACAATGGCTACCAAACTACCAAAACCCACTCCTCAATTGGAATTTTACACTTTTTTTTGTAGGAAAACCTCCCTACCAATGTTAATAGCGCGAGACTCATTGTGTCCTCCAAACCCACGTCGTCACCGAGCATCAGTTTGTGTTTGGTGCGGTTTGGAACCCAATGTCTATACTAACGAGGGCCCTGCCTCTTCTTAACTCCAAGAAGACTACCTCTAGCCACAACCCCCAACACTCCTCCCTTATCTCTCGACTTCCCCCCTTCACCCACTTTGGATTTCACAAATTCTTTCACTCCAATATTCCCAAGAGCGCAGGTAACCATCCTTTGTGTAAACTTAGAAGGAGCATAAACATAATAACTCTGACCACCATCCACTACTGGCACCAAAATATGAGCCTTAACCACTGCCCTCAAAGCCTTAAAGTCACCATTAAATCCTGCCAGATCTATCGTAGAAAAAATCCCCGTCTGTCTCCAGATGGCCTCATCCTCTTCTCCCATGAGGGCATTGACTTCCTCCTCCAATGGGATTCCCTCCAATCGAGTATGACTCATACTCCCTGGCCCATCATAAAATGAAAAAACCTCTGACCACTCTGCAGTTGTACTGAGATAATTAATAATACCTTAATGATATCAATGAAACAAGGATGACGGGATTCCCACTCACCCCAAAATCAAGAATATTAATAAATGATTCCCAAGCGAAGGTTACAAACTCTGAAAAGACAGAGTGATAAGACTGTCGCACTGGTTAAAAGAGTCACTAAAAATAACATCCACTAAGAAAATAAATTTACCAGGAAGCTAAAAACCCCACTAAAACCCCTCCTAAAAGTAAAAAACAAAATCCATCCGCCACTCACGACTCCTCCTACTGCAACAGACACAAAAGACTCTATAAAAACTTATGTGCGAAGCCCCATATGGCTAAGGAC
This sequence comes from Picea glauca, assembly GCA_000966675.3. Taxonomy (NCBI): domain Eukaryota; kingdom Viridiplantae; phylum Streptophyta; class Pinopsida; order Pinales; family Pinaceae; genus Picea; species Picea glauca. The sequence goes on along the minus strand of JZKD02S1746058.1, from coordinate 404,971 downwards.
ACCTACCATTAACAGGCTCTGGCCTCCTCCAGTAGTCTTAGAATCCACTCTAGGAGTGCTACATCTCCCAGCATGGTAGGCCACCACTACTAGTCCTTGAAGGTTTGAAAGAAAAAACTAGGCCCTGTTCCTGCCGAAAATCCCTCTCTCCAACTATATCCTCCACTTGCAAGAACTTCATTATTTGTGTTCCTTAAACACAAAGTAAAATCCACTTAAGATAAAAGTTCAAATTCCTTTAGCATGTCCCTTTACAACTATAAAATATCTTCTTTGTTGTTTTCTCTTTTTGTGATCATGGTCGTTTCTTATAACAATATAATAATTTTTACAACTTTAAATATCTTCTTTCTTACATTTTTCAAGAAATAATTAATGATGATGAAGAAGATTATTAGCATTCACTAAGACTGAATCGGTCCATCGAACCTTAAGAGGGTAAGTGATTACTTGCGATTCATTAGAATTTTGATTTTGTGCTAAAAATCATTAAGAGAAGCTTCCCAAGATCACCATAGTTTTGTTGAGTTAAGAGGTTAGGAAGGTTGGTAGTGTGACAAATATTTTGAAAATTAGATCTAATCAAGGTATAGGTTGGACAACCTAAGAGAAAGTGTTTTTCATCTTCAACCTTCTTAGTGTCACAAAGATGACACACTCTTTCATCCCAGGGTGTTTTAGGAATTGACCAACGCCCAGTTTCACTATGGAGCTCATGAGAATTTGTTCTTATCTTAGCAATGCTTATTTTTTTATTTACACTTATCAAAATAGATAGATAATTTTGGTCTTCTAGATTAGGGTTGATTACATCCTTATAATACCTTAATTTTCTTTTTTCCTCTAACTCTTTATCACACCACATTTTCTCCTTAAATTTTGATTTGATGATATTTTTAATAGTATATTTATTCTGCAAAATGGTGTCTTCCATGATTCCCTAGTAGTTTACCCAATACCGGGCATCTTTATGCCATCCTCATTTGAGTCTATGGTGGTTACGACTCGATTTTGAAGCAATTTTGGGAATCCTCTTGTCTTCCCTGTTGTTTAACTTGTTCTTATACATAAGTTATCTAGTCATAGTCGTGCTCTCATTGGGAAAGAGGCTTGTTTCTAAGAGGAGAATGGGATAGGGCGTAATTTCTTTAATTTTGATATTATAGGTTATAAAACTCTTTTGTATTTTCTATATATTTCTCTAGTATTCACGAGAGATACTACAACCCTAGACTTCACATCCATAAAGAATAATAGGTGTAACAAGAGTCTCAAAGAGGAGATTTTTCTTGTCCCAAATCCAAAGATCGACTGATTTATAATTGTTTTCAAGCCCATAATAAGCTTTATGTCCCTCAATAATCCTTTTATCGATGCTATAATTCCATTTGAGCTTGTGGTGAGTATCGATTCCAAGATATTTGTATGAAGTCACTTCCTCCAAGTTGTTGTTTTCACATACGAAGGTATCATAAGTGATCTTATTGGATTTGATAATCATGAGCTTAGTCTTATCAGTATTAACAATCATACTCATATTGGAGAAAAAATCCTTGAGGATTCTTAGTTGGTTTTCAAGATCATGGGGACTCCTTGCCATAAGAACGATATCATCAGCGTAAAGAAGAATAGTGATGACTATACCAGTGAGAGTAGGGCCAACACAACTTGTGTTTTCCAAGTAATCTTCTAACTTGTCAATGTATATGCCAAAAAGGGTTGGGGACAAGGGACAATTGTGTTTGACTCCAATATTGCAGTTAATCTCTTTCGACCAGCCCTCAGTGTTTTTAAACTTAGAAATAACATTTTCATACATCCTTATTGCAGCAACCCTGTTGGCCCTTGACCAAGTTTTGAGGAAACATTGGTTGTGTTTGATCACTTTTGGGACTTCGACAAGCTGGTCGAAGATGGAGCGCCCAGGCGAAGCTGAGATTGCGGGATCTCACTTGTTTTATGGGCTTGTGGACCCAATAGAGGGTGTACTAGGGTTTATGTAACGGGTTATGGGATGTCGGCCCATAGGTTTACCCATGATTAGGCCTTTTTGTAGATGTATAAATAAGTATCTAAGCGATGTAAGAGGGGGGGTTGGTTGATTGGCTATGTTCGCAATGTGCTGTAAGTGATTGTCTTAGTGCAATAGGTTTTAAGTTTCTTTGTGTCGACATACTTTGTAGAGTGAGGCTCTGTGACTTGACCTAACTTTGGGAAGGAGGGTCTGGCACGTAGCGCGTAGATCTCTTGTCCTCTGCGGAGTTTTTTTTTGTGGCTTTGTGCACAGGAGCAAATGAATGTAAGAGGATTGAAGAATAATAAAGAAGAAGAAGAAGTTGGTGGACGTAGCCCCACACTGGGGTGAACCATGTATATCCTGTGTCTTGAAGTGCTTTGTGTGATCTGGATTATGTTGTTTATTTGCTTAGTGTTGTTGTTATAATGTATGATGACTGCATTTGATGTTGTTACTTAGTGCTTAAGGGTATTAGATATAAATGAATGATAGATCCAAGCTAATGCTATGTGCTAAGTGATTGAAAGTGCTTGATCTTTATTGTTACTGCATTGATTATGTAATAAGGGTTTAGTCTGTGATGTGAATGAGACTCAAGAACTAACGCATATTGTTGGCTAAGTGCTCTGCTAAGTGTTGTAATCACATATCTGTGTCCTAGCTTGGTTGTAGACACCTGAGTCCTGCAACCTCCCCTACCTCTACCTCGGGTGAGACTTCATCTGCTTCGCAGGTGTTTCCGAAAGGGTCGGTAGTTAGGGTTTTGTTGGTGTGTTATTGAAGCGTTGAACCTTGGATCTGCCCCTGTGCCAACAAATTGTTCCGTTGTCGAGACTTGAACCCGAGTCTCTTGGGTGAGAGCCAAGTATCCTAACCTGTGCCAACAAGCCCTCAACTTAAGAGGCACTTTTATATCTTTGAACCTATTCCAAAGGTTTTTCCTAGGAACCATGTCAAAAGCTTTTCTGAAGTCAACAAAACAACAAAAAATATTGGTTTTATTATTACATAAATCCTTTACAATGATCCTAAAGGTAACAAGACGGTCCAAAGTTCAATGATATATCCTAAACCCGAGCTGGACTTTAGCTCTTTTACCGTGAATTTCTAGCCGAAGGATAATATTCTTTTCCAAAATAATTCCATAAAGCTTGGCTAAAATCGGGCTAATCATAATGGTCCTATAATTAGAGGGAATGTTTCTGTCCCCATTTTTAAAAATAGGAACAATGAGGCTTTGTGTCTAGGGTTTAGGGAAGCCATTCTTGACTGCTAAATTGAAGAACTTGTGTATGTGATGGATAAGGATAGACCCTCCAATTTAAAAAAATTTAGCTTGGTAGCCTTCAATGTCCTTAGCTTTCCCATTTGCAAGCCACTTAACCCCAAAATCTATGTCATCTAAAGAAAAAACTTCATCCTCTGTAGGGACAATAGGAATGGTGTCTGTGGAATTAGGGAACTCGTAAAGACTTTTAAGGTAGGAATTACAGTCCCTTGAGGGAATCATATTATTTTCTTTAGTATTTCGGTTTAGAATTTGGCTCCAGAACTTCTTAGGATCTAGCTTATATAGTTGTGAAAGTTGCTCTTGCCTTTTATTGATATAGTACCTTTTTTCCTTTTAATTAGGGATTTGTACATATTGATCTTATCGAGTTTTAAGGACTCATTATAAGCATCCCTAATGGCTTTCCTAGCAATTTTACATTCTTTATCATACCAAGGGTTGGTCGTTCTATTATTCTTTTTATAGGACACCTCGAAAGAGAACTTGTTAATAGAAGTGGAAAGGGTAGATGTAAAATTATGATAGAGTTCTTCAATGTTGTCCTTATAAGTTAGAAGATGTAATTTACTATTTAAATCATTTAAGTCTCATTTATTGCCTTGGAAAACATGATTTTACAAGTTTTAGGTCTCTCTCTTTGGGGAAACGTTCCTTGAGCCTTTGGCTCTCTTGCCTCATTGAGGCACCCCCTTTCAACCACTACAAATTGTTGTCGTAATAGACACTAACCTACATCCATTAAGGTTGCACTAACCCTAGGTAGCTAACCCTAACTAGCTCCTAAACTAACCTAACTACCTCC
>JZKD02S1746058.1:316061-328178 GCA_000966675.3 Picea glauca | reverse complement strand
GACATTGTTTAGAATCAAATATCATAAGATGCCCTTTATCACATGTTTGACTTACACTCAACAAGTTATGTTCCATATTTTCAACCAGTAAAACATTTTCAGCCATTATGTCTTTTGTTCAAACAAACAATGCCTCTTCCAACTATTCGAGTTGATTGATCATTACCAAATGTGACTGAACCTTCTTTTCTTTCATATAAAGAATCAAAGATTTGTTTTCTGCATGTCATATGTTTTGAGCATCCACTGTCCACACACCACTTAACTTTATGATCAGCTTGTAAAGCAAGTTTGCACTCTTCAATTTATAAATGATCATTCTTCCTTTTCTAGTAACTAGTTTTCTGATTTGTGTATTGGTTTATAATAGATTTTTGAAAATTCATTGAATAGTTTCTTGAAATATGTCCAAAGTTATTACACCTATAGCATTCAACTTCAAATTTCAAAGCATCAAATCTATTACATGAGTTGTTCACGTTGTTCTAAATAGATTTATCATGTCTTCTTTCATATTCAAATCTGGATGTGCCATGACTGTTATCTGTACTTATGTTTCTTGAAAAAACATTACAGAAAGATTCTTTCTGTCCATACTTATAACAAAAGAAATAGTAACCTTCAAACCTATTTTAATGACTGCCATAATTTTTTCTATGCACTGTTGAAGCCTGATTATCTTCTTGCTTTTTTGATCGCTTTTTCTTGTATGTGTTTTTCTCATTTGTATGTTTTGTACCTTCTTTTTCAAGACTTGAACTAGAGCTTGTATTAGTAACTTCAGACTTATACCCAATTCTAGTCTTATCATAAGTTGATCTTTGACTACAGATAATTTGATTCAACACTTGAGAACTACGATTCATGTTATTTTCTTGTACTTTCTTTCTTAATAAAACTAATTCAAATTTTAAACCTTCATTTTCCTTTTCCTTTTCTGTAAGTATATTATTTAGAGCTTATTCAGTTACTCTAGCCTCTTCTATTTTGAGTTTTAAGTCAACTAACATGATCTCAGTGTTTTCAATTAAAATGTTTGACTTCTGTAATTCTTGATCTAAATTCTCAATTTCTCTTTTGAATTGTTTGCATTCTCTTCTTACTTTCTTTAGTTCAAACAAAGCACTTACAAGTTCATCTTCCAGGTCAACTTCACCTTCTTCTTCTTCAATAAGTTCATCATTTTGATTTTCCATAGCCATAAAAAGTCTTATATCTGAACTTTCATCACTTTCATCTATATCTGAGGACTCACTATTATTTTTTATGAATAGACTTTTCTTTTTATAAGAATTTATTTGAAATGGATTCTTATACATTTTCTTATATTATTTGGTTTTGATTTTACTTTCTTCTTCTCCATCAGAATGTTTATTGAAAGGACACTTAGAAGCAAAATGCCCTATTCTACCACAATTAAAGAACTTGAGAGGAATTTTACCTTTGTACTTGCCAGTACCTCTTTTTAGATTCTTGATAATGTTAGCTTCTTCAATGTATTCTTCTGAATCCTCATGATTACTGGTTTATGTTTCAACCTTTTTCTTGTCCTTCTTTGCTGCCTTGAAAGATGCTTCCTTGTTGCAAGGATTCTCTTTAGATGTCCTCATCTCATATGTTGTTATTATTCCTTGCAACTCATCCATTAGTAAAGTAGAAATATCAGTTCTTTCTTCTAAAGCAGATATTTTGGGATCAAATATTGCAGGTAAAGATCTAAGCACTTTTTGCACAAGAATACCATTTCCAATTGTTTATCCTAAACCTTTCATAGTATTGACTACTTCATCAATACGTAAAAAATAGGTAGCTATATCTTCAGATTCTTCCATCTTTAAACTTTCAAATTGAATTCTATATGATTGTAATTTAGCATTTTAACCTTAGTATCTCCTTCATGTACCTTCTTCAGTTTGTCCCATAACTCTTTTGCTGACTCGCAATGCATTACCTTAACAAATTCTGAACCTACCAATCCTCCAAGTATTGCATATATAGCTTTGGAATTACTCTCATAGATTTTTTTCCCCACAACATCTGTTGTTGGAGCCTTATATTCATTCAACACAGCTTGCCAAACATCTACTCCTTGAGACTATAAAAACAACTTCATCCTGATACTCCAAAAAGCATAATTATGTCCATCAAACAGAGGTAATCCATGTTTAGTAAAATCAGATTTCTTATCCATTATTGAAGATCAAACTTCCAGTGATTAATCTGAATCTTGAAGTAACCTGCTCTGATACCAATTGTTGAATAGGATAGCCTAACTGAGAGGGGGGGGGGTGTGAATCAGTTAGATAAAATTTCTTTCTTTTCTTTAAAACATATTACTCAATGAACACAAAATATTCCTTTTACTATATGTCTTTGCTACAAATCATTCAGATCAATTAATATGCACTCTCATAAATAGACAATCACACAGAGATTTTCATGAGGAAACCCAAAAGGGAAAAAACTCTTCTTCTTATGAATGAAAGGCAAGCTCCAACTTTTCTTTACATTCTTATTTTATCTGAGCTACAACCCAAATGAGGTTGCTACCTCTGTTTATTCAGCACCTAATGAATGGAAGCTACAAATCCCAGATGTACAAGCACCAACTTGTACAAGAGACTTTTAGAGTCTCCCCTTGCTCCTCCCTATCACCCTGGAATCCTTCTCTATCACTAAGAACCTGCAAACCAACTCTTTACCTTCTCTGTCAAAGATTAATCATTCAAATCCTCTATGTTTATATATTCATATCAGAATCCATTCTTGACCAAACCACTTAGATTTATCAATCTGTGCATATGTCTTCTCTCCTTCATCTTTGATTTTTCTTCATCATTTCTTCTCACTGTCCCTCTATAATTTTATTTCAGTTCATCTTAATTTATAGAAATGAATTTTAATTTTCTCCTCTGTGTTTTGTTTCAGAGCTTCGGCTCTACCATAATTCCTCTCATATCACACACCATTTCACTGTTATTTACCCTGTACATTCAGAGAGTACACTGGAATCCTCTGGCTTCAAAGATTTAGTTACAATAATTGAATAACTACCTTACAGTGATCATCATTGGCCAAGGCATCAAGAAGAACAATATCCACATGATCAGTTTAAATATTTAACGAGCACCATTTGATGAACATGCGTTTGTTTTGACTTTTCAGCATAGAATAACCCTCGAGCGCTTCGGCAAGATATTTGTGCTAAACCATATGCCCATTGGATGTGACCATAGGCTAATTGAAATGCGTTTCACATTTCCCATTTTGGCAATATTGTGTTGAAAGGTCTCGAAACTCCAAGTTGCAATTCCCAAAATGGAGCGTAGCTTCGTGCTAGCTCTTTGCTCTCACATGACCATTGGCAATAACCACTGCATATGCCAAAAATGAATTTTGCATTTCGGCATTTCGACGTTTCGCATTTCGGCATTTCGACGTTCCACATTTCAGCATTTCACATTTCGACATTTCGACGTTCCACATTTCGGCATTTTAGCATTTCGCATTTCGGCATTTCAATGTTCCTATGATGAAGTGTTTCAACACTCCAAGTCGCAATCCCCGATATCCACTTTTCGTTGATCGACAACCCACAACCTTTCGCGATCAGATGGTCCTGATCTCATCGTGACTTTGTGTTTCGCAATTTCGGAGGTTGGAGCACCTCCTTTCTTTGACTTTCTAGTCGGTGAAAAGGTGATCTGTGACCACGTGTCCTAACCAAAGATGGACAGTCCTCCTTCTTTCGGGATTTTATAAGCCCACTTCAGCTTGCACTTTAAAGAACATGCAGGTTCTCCTAGATCTAATGATGGTCAGGCCCTGTGCTCAGATCTAACGCTTGAGATCCATTCTCTTCTACTGCGTGCTCCTTCCTTTCTAAATTCTCGACTCCTTCCTTTTTGAATTCCCGAGTTCCAAAGGTTCCTTTCTGCTAACCACCGTGCAACTGCTTCTCTTGGTCTTATGGATTTAAGTTTGACATTAATGACAAAACCAAGCCCTATGAAAAATGACCAACAAGAATCAATCCCTAGAAGTTTCTCTCAATTCTTTGTTGTCATTTCTCACAAAAACGCACCCAGAATGACTGAACCTAGCCTCTGTGTGTTTTCTGTGCAAAAATATCAACACCCACGTGCATCCCATAAAAAGTTTCATTTTGTTGCATTGTTAAAGACATAGCACCTTTCTCAGCAAAGGTCCTGGTCACATGGCACTCATGTGGTTGCGTCCTAGTGCTTAACTCAGACCCTTTTGAAACCTCCCATGCAATTGGTCATCATATGGTGTGGACACGTGGTATGGTTGCAGGATAACAACGTTAGCTCCCCCACGCACTGATTTTTGTGGTAAGGTCATGTTGTAAGTGGTAATTCCAAGGGTTGGGGCTAAGCCTCGGCCCAGACTCCACCCGACCAAATACCCATTCTAACTTAAAATAAAGTTTTAATGTATGGGGGTAAGAAACATGTGGCAGGTCGCCTAACAGGTGAGCATGCGCCAAGTCATTCACCCACACCCAAAGGTCATGGGTTCAAGACTTGTGGAGCCCAAAAAAAAACCTTTTAACATTGGAGGGGGTGTCATGTGGCAGCCCATGTCTAGGACACATGGCACCATACCATTGGCCCACAACACATCACATGTCATAACTTGACTGGTCCACATACCATGCCAACAAATATGCCACTTTAGCCTCTTCCATGTGTTAGTATGATCACCTACCATGTCACCAGTATGACCCTAATACATTAGTAGTACAACATTTCCATGTCAGCACTACGACCCTACCACATGAGCATTGTATGAACTGTACAGACTGTACAGTGAACAAAATTTTGCTTGTTTGGAAAAGTGGATAGAACATGATATCTATCACATACGATGTCTGTTTGAACCCGTTCAATTTGTGTTGGGATCGTGAGGATGAGACTTATGCATGAGTTCATTTTGAAGCAATTCCAGGCACTTTCAGGTTTGAGCATATTTTGATCCCCTGGATCATTGGAGGCCACTAGTATCCACCTGTAAGATGTGTAGGGATTCAAACAACCCAATAAGTGCACAACCCACAATTACAAATAAGTACATAAGAACATGTTGAACTAAAAACGGTCAATAGGAGCCATTTGGAATAGGTTGTTGGCCACCAATATCCACCTGGATCAATCCTCCCCCCTTAGGAAGAAATGGTCTACATTGCATTGAGTTACCCCATCAGGTGAGGAAAATTCTATTGAATTTGGCCCCAACTGAGCCAGTTTCCTTGGTGTAGGAGTTGCCCTGCCTTGAAAACCCAATAAATTTGGATCCTCTATTAGGGAGCGCCCTTGACTTGTGTGTCCATTATTTGATCAATGGATGCTTGTTCCATGCATTCAAGGTTGAGCTCTATTGGTGCCAGTTGTTCTACGATCTCTTAGGTGTCCAATAATGGTGGGAAATATGGTCGAAGGAGGTCCACATTGAACACTGGGTGCAAGACAAGGAAGGATGGAGTGTTAAGCTCAAAAGCATTGCTACCCACAACCTTGGTGATAGTGTAAGGCCCATAGCGAAGTGGGAAGAGATTTTGATGGGGCCATGTAAGACACACCTTATGCAAATGTAACCATACTTTGTCTCCAACCTGAAACTAGTGCGGTACCCTGTGTTGATCATGGCATTGCTTGTACTTAGTATTATCTTTCTGCAAAATCTCATCGACCTATTGGAAAATGTGATGAATCCGCTCAATGAATTTGGTGGCTTTGTCGGTCTCAGACTAAACATGGGAAGAGTCTGCCTGTGTGGTGGCAAGAGGTAGTGCAACATTAATAGGACCAAAGGGTTGGAATCCCAGGCCTACCTGAAATGAGCTATGGGTGGTGGAGCTATGGAGATCCATGTTGTAACTATGTTGAACATAGGGGAGACTCTCATCCCATGTACCTATATGCTTGGAGTTGTACATGCGCAGGATGTGCACAATCATCTGATTGACGATCTATGTTTGGTCGTCTGTTTGGGGGTGGAAAGTAGTGGATTTAGTGAGCTTGGTGTCTAACAGTGATCAGAGACTCGACCAAAATGTGTTGAGGAACATGTTGTTCTGGTTAGAGATGATGGTCTATGTTATCCCAAAATGAACCCATACTCATTTGAAGAATAGCTTGGTAGTATATGTAGCTGTGATATTCTTCTTGCAGGTTGTGAGGATTTCCATCTTCAAAAACTGATCAATGACCACAAATAAACAATCATTTCCTTGCTTGGTGGATGGAAGGCCAGACATGTAATCCATTGAGATGGATTCCCAAGGCTTCTCGGGAGTAGGAAGAGGGTTGTATAAGCCTTGATTCTTGATGGCTGGCTTGACAATAGCACAGGAAATGAAAGATTTGATATACTTGCTGACGTCCTGTTGAAGTTTTGGCCAAGATTTTTTTTTTTAGAATGACTACAATTTTCTCCACGACAAAATGTCCTGCCATCCAACTATAGTGGGATTCCCAAATCAGCTTTGCACACTCACTTGTAGGAATGAAGAGATGGACTAGATGGCATAACAGTTCATCCTGAATGTGAAAATCAGTGACACTCGTGCTTGTACCCAAGAGATGATAGGTGGTGGTGAAGTCTGGATCTTGTTGATAAAGTTGGGGCCACTCAAATGACTCATGTCCACAGGAATGGAGCACAGTGGTGAGTAAAACCACGAGAGGTTGACTTAGGAAATTAGCGACACGATTTTGTATCCTTATCTTATACTTGATGTTGAGATGGAATTGTTTTAGGTAGGTGGACCACTTTTGATGGCAGTTGTTCTGCAATTTTCCCTATTTCTGTATTAACTGCAGAGGCTTGTGTTCAGTGTGGATGATCATCTTCTTTCCCAGAATGTAATGTTTCCATTGGCGACAAGATTGTACAATGGAATACATTTCTTTTTCATAGGTGGGGTATTTTCGGACAGTATTTGAGAGTGTCTCACTATGGTATGCCACTAGATGACCATGTTGAGTGAGACCTATGTGTACAACATAGTCAGATGCATCAGTCTCAATCTTGAATGGTTGTTGCAGATCAGGGAAGGAGAGTACTGGAACTGAGCACAAGCGATACTTTAGATCATCAAATGCTCATTGTTGTTCCTTCCCCCATGAGAACTTTTCCCTGACACCACCCTTGTTCACTTGGCTGAGGCCCCATGCAATATGTGAGAAGCCTAACATGAACCTTCAGTAGAAGTTGGCCAGTCCCAAGAAGCTTCAAAGCTCATTGAGTGTGGTCAGTGATGGAAAGTCATGGATGACTTGGATCTTAGTTGGATCAACATGTACCCCATGCTCATCAACAATGTAGCCCAAGTATTGGACCTTGTTCATTCCAAAGGATCATTTTTCCAAGTTGGCATATAGCTTGTGATGCAACATAGTGCTCAAAACTTGTTGAATATACTACATGTTATCCTCCCAAGTTCTATTGAAGATGAGGATTTCATCCAAATATACCACCACAAAAGAGTTGGTGAAGGGTCTCAATACATCATCCATCAATCTCATGAAATTGGTTGGTGCATTTGTTGAGCCAAAGGGAATGACTATCCATTCGAAGAGACCTTCTTTGGATTTGAAGGTTGTCTTCCATACATCAGTTGGTTCGATGGGAACCTGGTGGTAGCAAGAATTTAGGTCAATCTTATTGAAGAACTTTTCACCCTTTAGTTGGTAAAGAAGGTCATCAATCCTGGGAATTGGGTATCGGTTCCTAACTGTGATTTTGTTTAATTCTCTGTAATTAATGAAGAGTCGACAGGTCCCTTACTTCTTTTTCACTAGTACAATTGGGCTTCCACAAGGGGAGGAGCTTGTTCTGATGTGCCCCTTTTGAAGAAGCTATTAGATATGATGCTTGATTTCATCATTTTCCATCAGCGAACGATGATAGACTGGTCCATTAGGAAGAGGTGCACTGGGAGTCATATCAGTTGGATGCTTGACTTGGCAGTGCGTCAATACCCCAGTGGGTGAGGAGAAGATTTCTATGTACTCTTCCACGATCCCATCCACTTGCTTCTGTTGCAAAGAGAGGATCTGTGTAGAGGTCACAGATGTGGAGGCAACCTTCTTCTTATTGTGAGCATGGATCACAAAGAAGACGAACTTCTCGGTCTGTGAACTGACCTTACTACATTTCTTAGTAGAGATTAAATAAATAGCAGTAGGTGGCGCTACCTCTAGTATCATGTACAATTGTCTACCCAAAGTAATATTAACACTGTAGGGTCTAGACGCATACACAACATGACACTTCCACAAATATGGTTGTCCTAAAAGAACATCACAAACTTCAAGGGGAGAAATATCACACAATACCTCATCTTTGAAAGGATTGATGTCGTAGGGAAGACGACATTGTTGGCTGACACATAGATCTCATCCTTGGCGAAGCCAACCGATGGTGTAGGGTTGTGGGTATGGTATTTCCAACAAGTCCAATCACTTAATGACCTCTGTTGAGATTAGTTTCTTCTAACTGCCTCTATCAACAATGAAATGAAGCAGATCCCCCTTTACCCACATCTGAGAGTGAAAATTGCATTCCCCTTCCTTCATTTCTTCTGGCTTGATTGGTTGGACTTTGATGGTAGTGATAGTGGCACTGGGTTCAACATCAATAATCTGCTTCCCTCCTTATGGATTTTATTCAGAGTTGGAATCGTCCTCAGACTTGGACGCCTTCATATCATCCACAAGTGATTGCTTGGAGTGACATTCTTCAGTGTTGTGCTAAGGGATTTTATGGTATTCACACCATTTCCCCTTGTCCTTCTTTGTCTTTTCATTTCCATTCTTGTGTTGCATATTGGACTAGTTGTCCTGAGAATGGCCATATTTTCTTTGTCCCTTTTCATGTGGGTTGGGCTCGCCTTTCCCTTCTTTTCTTTTGAGGAGTTTGTAGATCCAAACTCTCACCTCTTCTACTTAAATTTCTGCTCAATCTTGACAACGTATATATAAGCCGTACCCAATGCGGCGATGTCCAAAAAATCCATTTATGTTTGAATGTATCTATGAAAACAACCATGATATTTGAGCACCAGATGTCGCTCAAAGTCTTTGATACCCAATTTGGTGCACAAGGTATGGAAATTATTGGTGAAATATGGCACTGTCTGGTCCCTTTCTTGATGCAGGGTGGTCCATCGGGTGTACTGGTCCTTGTAGCTTCCAATGGGGTAGTATTGTTCTTTAATATCATCCCAGAACGAATCCCATGTAGGGGCAACCACACATATTTTTTATTCCTCTATCACCCTTTTCTCAGAGTAAGTATCCCACCAGTACTTAACATGGGGGAGGACCTTGAGGAGTGCAAAAGTAATCTTTTTCCTATCGGAAAAATCATGGAATGAAAAATACCCTTCGAGCAGATTCAACCATTTATCTACAACATATGCATCTATCATTCCTTCAAATAATGGAATATCAAAATTTACCTATACTTGGAAGGGGTTTCATGGCCGCTTGATGAAGATGCTTCTCCTATTGGCAACCGTCAAAGGGTCTGCACAAAATTGTCCATCATTTATTTCCTTTGTCATGCGAGGGATTCCTCGAGCAAAATTTTAAAAGGATCTCCTTCTCCATCATATTTATTTTCTTCCCCCATGGTTTTTTTTCAGGCTCAGCGTGATCGATCTTGCAACGACTCGATTGGTTCAAGTCCCAACTTTTTGTACCCAGATCATGTCGGGGACATGCATGAAGAAAAATAAATGAAGAGAAGATCACTCTAATACACTAATCCAGATTTAGGAGAAGAACAAGATGATTAACATACTAAATACAATAAACACATAGATATTAAGAACAACACAAATATCCAATGAACAATATCTTCTATTGAATAATGAAATATGCTGAAACTATAAAACTGTTGAACTGAAACACTTTCTCAAATGGTGGTAGCTATCTATGAGAAGATATGTGGCTTCTACGTGCCTCCATCTGAGAAGAATGATTACAATGAATCTATAGAGGCCTTTTTGATATTACTCATGAATTCCAAAACCCTAGACATCCAAAAACCTAACCCTAGGAGATGAAACGCCAAAAGTTATGTGGGCCCCTATGGGTAAGTTGGTACCTCAACTTCCTGGGGTTGTAACTTTTGCATACGACCTCTGTTTTAGGCGCTTGATATCCCGTTGGAAAGGTATTTTAGATAAATACACATTACACTATCAAACTTTGACTCTATCTATAGTTTGACTATGACAAGCCAAAATAACACTATTAAGGGCCCCAAAACGGCCTTGGAAGTACAACAAGATGTGTTGACATGAAAAATTACAAAATAAGCCAGTTGAATTAGATGGGAGGCCACCTGTATCCACCTGGAAGATGTGTAGGGATTCAGACAACCCCAAAAGTGTAGAACTCACAATTACAAATAAGTACATAAGAATGTGTTGAACTAAAAAGCGGTGAAGAGGAGCCAGTTGGAATAAGTGGGTGGCCACCAATATCCACCTAGATCACAAATGGAATAAATCAGTGAATGTATACTTGTTTATCTCAATGGATGTGATTGAATATTATGATAGAATTTTCAAAGTTGATGACCATTCCATTGTAGAACATAAAATATTTAGAATACCATCAATTATTTTGGCTTCCTTCATACAACCTACACCAAATATGAGAATATCATTTGTAAACAAGATGTGAGTAATGCAAATGCCATTTAGGTGGGGGGATACTAAAGCTATATGCCACTAGAAACAATAAAAAGGGGGAGAGTGGGAAACATTTTCTAAGTCCATGATATGGTTTTAGAAAGGAAGAAGAAGGTCCATGTTTTAGAACAATAAAATTGACAAGAGGGTAACATTATTCGATCCATAAAATAAAATGATGATGCAAACCTAAATGGATTAGAATAAGACAAAGATAAATATAATTTACACAATAAAAATCCTTGGAAATATTTATTTTGAGGATAAAATCTTGGAGGAATCCTAATTTCTCTTTAGAAACAAACTTAGATTGAAAAGGTTTCCTTCTTGAAGCTACATGTTTTGGAGACTATTTTATAAATGGAATTTCAAAGCGAGATGGGTTTGAAGTCATCAAAGGAACAAGGATAATTTATTTTTGGAATGCATGCAGTGAAGGTAGATTTCAGTTCTTTAAATATCTTACTAGAAGCCCTGGTTTCCTCAACTACACCAAGAAGAACTTCATTGAGCAACCCAATTTCTTTTTGTAGAATTCAATTTTCCAACCATATGGACCAAAGAGTTTTGTCTAATTGCAAAGCATATGTGACTGAAATTAACTCCTTATAAATCTATTTCATTAGGTTTTGATTTCGCTCTTCATATACCAATTGGCCAAAACCAGAAGTTAGTGAAATGATGTATCTCATAGTTTCTTTATAAGGACCCTTGGTACATAAAATAAAAATACAGTACCCCTTATTATACAATTCCTTTGAAGTTCCTACATCCACCCCATTGGGGTTTGATACTTTCCATGTTGTATTTTGGATTTCCTTTAAAATGGTTGACGATGATTTTTTTTTGTGTTTTAGTCTCCCTCATTGAACCATTTGACATGAAATTTTTCCCCCACTTGGCCTCTTCCCAAGATATCAATCAATGTTATTATTTTTCCAATAAACCTAGTTCATCCATTTTTATCTCCTACCTTGGATCATATTTGCAATTAGAAAATATTCAAGTGGATGACTTTGCTTATAGTATCCATCCTCCACAATTAATCTTATTACATTTAAACAACAACCATACAAATTATTAATTGCGGTTAGTTCAGCTAGAGTCTCCAATAGATATTTCACTACTGAAATAAATTCAATAGAAATGTCATTTAACTCTATCTTAGCACCCTATAACATCATATTTTTCAAAAAGATAACAATCAAATCTCTTCATTACCAAATTCCTATAACTCTTTCCACAAGAACATGCAAAGCCTTATCTGTTTGACCCTCCTCATAAAATCCTTTGATTAATCCAATGCATGTAATTGTATTTATATTTGTCAATACGAATTTTCTATTGTTCCATCATATAAATCACCTCAAGAGCTCTTGAAAAACAAT
>JZKD02S1746058.1:292325-313285 GCA_000966675.3 Picea glauca | reverse complement strand
CATATATGAGAGATGCAAAGGGAATTAAGTATTCATGTGTGCAATAAAAAAGATAGCTCTCGGGGAAGATTCATTAGTGTATTACCATTTGAATCTAATAGATACATTGACTAATAGTGTGTGGGTAATTATGCAACACCTCTTTAAGAAACCTCTACTTATTGCATTATATTTTTGTTGGAAATATGGAAATATAGGTTGGCATTGATGTAAAATAGATGAGAGACATTGTTGTTCATTGGCACTGGAAAAATAATAATGTGCATTAAGGCATTAACAATGTGCATGAAAGAAAATAGAGTAGCCTTGTAAGTGTGAAGTATTGTTGCAGAAGAAATTTGCTCTATCCTTAAGGCCAGTAGTGGCAATCTTGATGTCATTACCAAAGAAACCAATGCTCTAGGTCTCTTGTTTGAGGTTATGATGGATCTCATGAAAATGGAGAATATTTTTGTTTAGGAGGAATTACAGTGGCAATAACAATAGAGTTGAATTAGTATTTTTTTAATCAAAATCTATATGCCAATGGAAATGTCTTCTTAAGTTTGCTTGGAACATGAAGTTTCTTGTGGAAAAGTAATATATTGCATGTGCAGAGAAGGTTGTTAGGATGAAGCTTTAAAACTGTGCAAGGAAATGGAATTAAAGGGAACCATGCCTTATGATGGTTAATATGATTCTCCAGGGGTTACTTTGTCAAGAGAACATAATGATTTGTTGGCTTATAATAGGGTTTCTTCCAAGGTGACAAATACAATGCATCCAAAGAAAATATATCTTTGGGTGCCAAAAGACATGGCTAATTCAAGTGATCACAATCATTACCCAGGATGCAGCTTCTACTAATAGACAGAATGAAGGAAACAAATCTGCGAGGAGCATATAGTGGTCATTTTGATTGGGGAATCATTAGCAGTGATGAGCCAATGGAATTTTCAAAGTCTGTTTCTGATGATGGCATTTCAAAGACAATGATTTGCAGACAACAACAGTTCAGCCACTGTTAGGAAAGCTCTCTAAACTTAGTGACAAATTGTCTTTAGCTTCGCCTGTCCCAGAAGTGTAGTTGGAGCAATACATTCCTTCTTTAGAAAGGCTATTTTCTTTGAGAGTGTTACAACAGGTATCTCAAGTGTATCGAACGATGAAAATCACATCCCTTTCAAGGATGATGCCATTTTCTGATTTTGTTGTTGTAGAGAAGCTTAGTGTGGATGTTGTGAAGTAAATTTTCTTGCAGTGGAATATTGACCATTTAAAAGGAATTATATAGTTCGATGGTAATGAACTTGAATTAGACAAGATTCATAATCATTTAACCATTCTCGCGAATCATTTTTCTTGGAATGTGAATGGTTTCAGAGATTTATTAAAATGGAACGAATTCAAGCTCTTCAAAATGAAGGTGATTGGATGGGTGCTCTTCACATGGAAATGAAACTATATGATGGTAATGTTCAAGGTGTAATCGGTCTTTCGAGTACTCTGGATGCTTTGGGAGAGGCCATAATGGATTTCCTTTTGCAATTTCTCTCTGATGATTTAGATGAAGCTTTCTTGTATCTCACTGACCTATAGCAATCAACTGAAAAGGTACTTCATAGGATCGTGATCTTACAACAGTCAATCAGTACAGAGAAAGCCTTGGAGACTCAATAATCATCTAATCAAGAGATCGACAATGTTGATTAAACACCCTATTGAGTTTTAATCCCACATTGATAGTGTAAAACGATTCGTATGGGTTTATATACAATGATGTCTCTAATCTATATTGACGCATAGAGAAAGGGTATGGTGGGGGATCTAGGTTCTTGGGATCCACGAGAATCTCACCAGCCTGGAGCCCGGGACGACCTGTCAGGACCCCACCTTTTGGGCAAAGCGACTAAGATGTTTGATACATATCTTTTTATGCACCACTAGGCACGACGGTCATATGAGTGACCACAGGCGAGGAAAGTTCGTTATGACAGTTAAAAAGAAATTGTCATTTTTATCGGAGCCTTTGGCATAATTCCAAGTCTGGTGGATCACCAAGCCCTCTGCTAGTCGATTTAAAATCCAGTTGTCAAAAACCACCAAATATGTCGGACTGTATGGAGCTTACACAATCGGGGAATACTGAAATAGATTGTAGTAACTGTTATTCAAAGGGATGCTCAACTAGGGAAGATTTGGATGCATTAATGGAAAGATATAATGTTGGTTCAAATTTGGTAGTTGATCAAGTAGAAAACTATGAGGAGGATGGTGTACCAACAAAGACTAGTAACATAGGCAGTTGAATCTCCAAAATTCTTGTCGAGAGGTCCACATACTACATTTTTAGATTTCCAATAAAAGTCGATAAAACCCTGGATAAACACAGAGACAGAGGATATTTTAAACTATCAAATCTTAAAAGAATCAATAAGAAAGAATTATGATAATGGTAATCACTTATATTACACACAGTCACTAGATTGGAAATAGATCAAAGTGTGTGGTTATGAAAAGAGTGGAATATTATTATTTTTTTTAAATAAAGTGGGGAATTTTATTATGTTTTTAAGAAGACATAAAAAGAAAAATAAAATCCAAGTTATTAGTTTGAAAAATGAAGAGGTGTGATAGTTATGAATAACTATATTGAATAGACACATTGTTTGGTGAAAAAGTGTCATGATTGGTGAAAAGGTGTGATGACGGGCCTATTTAATTTCAAAAGATCAGAAGCAGCAATTTTTTTATCTTATTGAAGATTAAAGATTAAATAAAAAGGAGATAGAGTAGAAGAAGATGAAGTCCAGTGCCTAATAGAGAAGATTACAAGAGGAATGAATATATCATTGTCAGATTGATAAAATTAAGGGAGGTAGGAAGGTGCAAGGGCAGGTTGGTTCCTGTAGGGGTGTAGGTGATTCCTTCTCAGTTGTAGCTGACTAAATAGGGAGTTGAACCCTCCTACCAGTTGGAGCTGGTGAACAGGAGTGTGGGTGCATCCTGATCAATGGGTGCTAATCTAAGAGGAAGAATATCTTCCTTATATGTAACATGTAAAAACAAAATTCTGCAGTTAATAAGAGAAGTGTTTGTGGTTTTCCCAATTAGGTTCCACGATAAATATTGTGTTAAATTGTTTATTGCATTAACAAAAGAAAAATTGATAAATTAATTATTTCACTGATTCACCCCCGCTCTCAGTGACAAGGTGTGATCCTTCAATTGGTATCAAAGCAGGTCTCTTCACTAAAGGTTCAAATCACTTGAAGAGAAATATACATTGCTATGGATCAACAGTTGAAGATGTCATCAAAAGTCTCCCTATTTGATGGTGAATACTATGTTTAATGGAGTGTTAGAACGGAAATCTATCTGATGTCCATTGGACTGGAAGTATGGACATTAGTTGAAAAAGGATATGATGTTCCAAAAATCACTCCCACAGAAGCAGAAGACAAGAATAAATTTTGGGAACATGTAAAGGCTTTAAACACACTACAAGTTGGACTGAGTGTTGGCCCTTGGTTATGGAAATAAGCAAAGAAAAAGGAAGAAAAGGCAGAATGCGAACTTCACAGAAGACATAGTGATTGTTACTGGGTCGAAGTGAGAAAAAGAGAAGAAAAGATGGAGCGAAGTAAAGGGAAGCAAGTCGTTGGATGAGGAGATCGAGGATGACAGATCAACAAGGAATAAGGATCGTGGACAACTCAGCAAGAGGAAAAATCCATCGTTGGATGCTTTGGAGCACCGCGCGAGAAGGAAGGAAAGACAGGTTGGCGAAGCCCTAAAAACGTGGGTCAAGTTGACCTAGGGTTTTAGACACCTAGGGTTTTGGTATCTAGGGTTTTGACACCTAGGTTTCAGCCTAAGGATGTTGGTGAGTGATTGTTATGTATAAATCAGGGTCAAGAGGACCTGGGATGGGTTGTTGTTGTTGGTGGTAGTGTTGTGATTGTTGTTGTGTGATCGAGTGAGTAATATCGTGAGAGAGAGAAGTGTTGAGTACTAGATCCTTTTGTATTGTAAGATCTTTAGTTGGGTGCGAAGATCAACCCTGCAACTAGGTGCATAGGGAGGAGAGAGATAGAGAGAAGAAGAAAGAAGATTTGCTAGCTAAGAGCATAGACAAGAACTATATTCTTCATCTTAATACATTATAAAGAAAATTTCTATGGATGTAGCCCTAGAGAGAGGGTGAACCACGTATATCTTGTCTTGTGTGTGTGATTGATGTTGTGTTCTTTTTCCTTGATATACTGTTATCGCATTATTTTGGTAGATATGATAGATGTGTGGAATAGATCTAGGTTGATAAGTGATATATGCATGTTGTATTGTTCTATTGTGGGATCCACTTGATAGTTACCTTGGTTGTAGACATCTCTGTCTTGCAACCCCCCCATAGCTGCTTCGGGTGAGGCTGCATCTGCTTCATAGGTGTAGTCGAAAGGGCCAATAGTTAGGGCTTGTTGGTGCACTCTTGGAGTTGAACCCTGGGTCTTCCCTTGTGCCAACAAATGGTTCCATTGCCGAGAACTGAAACTGTGATTGCTGGGAACTGAGGAAGAAGAATCTCTATGCAAAGATCTGACTTGAAACTGTGAAAGCTCTATACATAGATCTGTTTCTCTAGTGCAAAGTACTCTACTTAGTTTGATAAGCTCTGTGCTAAGGAAAATAAGTATGATCTGAAGAAAAGAGGTATAATCTAAAATCTTTGTTCTCCGAGAAAGGAAAAAGTGATACTTTTTTATTAAAAGAGGTAAGATCTGAAAGCTTTGTGCTCTGACAAATGTAAGAATATTGAAAAGTTCTAGATCTAAAAACTTTTTGCTCTGTAGAAGTAAGATAAGTGGAAATTTTTGTTTCAACAGTATGGATCTAGGTATGATTGATATATTCTATCCTATCTTGGAAACTAGGGTATTAGTAGATGAAAGACAATTTGATATGAGTAGATCTGATAAGAATAGTGAAAAATGTGTTATACCTATGCATATAAAGGATGTTTGGACTAATAAGTGTATGCATGACCCTATAAAGAAATGTTTGCAGGTTAGCTACCATGATCCTAGCACAGTAAAGGAAAGGCTGGGGATCATTTAAAATAAAGAGAGGATTAACCCTCTGTTACAGTTGCATAAGACCGATACATATTGCTAAGGAATGACCTGGGAGAAGACCCAGTTGTCTTTGTTGCAAAGCTATGGACCATGAAGTATTGGATTGTCCTAAGATGATTACTAAGATTGAAGAAGTGAATATGAACCAAGAAAACCCTAAGGTAGATCTAGAAACTAAGATTATGATAGAATCCCAGAAAGAATCAGAGAAAGTATTGCTATAGATGAAAGAAACCCCGAATAACCACCGACATATCAGATTATCAATGGTCTTCAAAGAAAAAGAATGCCTTGAAGAAAGAATAGGAGACTTCCACATTGACTGTGTTCTAAATGAGGAAACACAGGTGAATATCATGACAGAAAGAACTTAGGAAGATATAGGGAGGCCTGTTATGATTCCTTCATTAGGAGGAATAGAACTATTCAAAGGAAAGTTGATAAACCTATGTGGGAAGCTCGCTCGGATACCTATGAATGCAATGGAACTTCGACGGAGGAATATTTTGAGATTATTAAATTTATTGAGAATAGTGCCCCATTTACCATGCTACTAGGAAAACCTTGGATTGAAAGAGATCAAGCCAGAAGGAAAGAAGAAGAAGAAGTTTTAGAGCAGAAAAGGAAAGAGTTAAAAGAATTCATGACTGAAGGATCACACACTTGATTGAAGAATAAAAGAGCAAATTGAAGCTATTTAACACCAGACACCTGGATTTTGAAGTTGAGGGAACACTAAAAGACCCACAAAATATTGAAGTACCTATTCCAGATAAAGAAGAAGGATCACCCTCGAATATTAGGGAAGAATCTCAACGACACGAAGCAACTATGCCAAAAGAAGATAAGAATCATAAAGGAAAAAGGCTTACTGAGAAAAAGATCACTGGGAAGAAGGCTATAAATCTAAGTAAGAAGAGAGCTAAGATTGACAATTTGAAGAAGGTTCCAAAGGGAACCTCGCAGAAGGAAAATTTGCAAAATTGGAGCTTTTTTGGGATATCAGAATAGCGACACATGGCACTTTGCCATGGCGAGGCAATATAGTCGTTGGGGATATTATAACCATTAGACCAATGCCCTGAATGGGTAGAAAGAAATTTATGGACATACAACCCGCCATCCAACCATTGGGACCGTGCCATAACCGATAGAACAAAGTTAATGAAGGCTTCATACCCATTGCAAGTGACCTGTTACTAAGTTACCTATTTATCCCATCGCACCATGCACCGAGAACACTTTTTCCAACTAAGAGTTTGAGTCCACAGACGAAGTTGATGTTTCACGATGATCATCATGCTCTTACTCTCTATCCCATTACTGTGTCTAAGTTACTCCTCAAACCTGAGATTGTTAACTCTGAGTGTGTATGTCAGACGAGTTGAGCATTGTTGAAGAAGTTCTAATCGACCCATGAATGAAAGAGTCATGTCAATGTATACAAGAGAATAAGCATCGTCGATGAAAGGACTTCCAACAACTCCGTCCACTTCTCACGGCACCGAACCATCCCGACCATCTGATGAAAAGTGAACCAAGCACATGGATGATATAGTGAATGTGAAATTGATCCCGACCATATTACTGGCCTATATTCCACCCTTGAGCGGCGCAGTAAATCAAGACAATGTTCCCAGATATTCTGAATACACCTTGGTTACGATGTACCTCCCGAAGGGGATACACGCAGTCCGAGTAGACCAATATAAAATTGCATTGTTTAAGTTTAGTGACTTCAACCTTGGAGATCGCAAAGTCTATAACATGCTCGCCCCACATAATTACTTGACCAAAACTAAGGGGAAGAGTTCAAAGATAATCTCCCAGTCATGGACTATGAACCTCATGCAGTCCACTTTGCTGAATGTCATGAAGATTCCCCACTTCAGAAGACACCAGGAGGTGAATGTGTGTGTCAAGCTACTGTTGTCTTGTTACCATGGTGGCTATTTGTGGCTAAATCATCGTATAATAGTTGATCCAACATTGATCAATCGGATCACGGGCTTGAGTATGCAAGGACCTGATCCACAAGAGTTTTACCCCGGAAAATCCATGGATCGCACTCTAGCATAGAAGATCAAGGACACTTATGACGATGTCAAGAAGGGAACACGAGGCTACAAGGTATCTTCTATCCAGAGTGGCACAGTGTGCCTCGCCTATCATTTTATTGTAGGGAAGTTAGTGAGAAAGAACCGACCCACCCAAGTCACTGGTTTTGTAGTCGACCTCACAGGGAAGTGCGCGAAAGGCCTTTAGATGAATTGGGCGAAGTATCTAGTGAACTAGTTGGAACTCGACTGCACAGAAGAACAAGATCAAGGATATGAATTTCATTTTAGCTAGCTCTTGATTCTTATAGATTTTATTTCTTGGGAGATGCCAGAAGGTATGACCTTCCCAGACATCGAGCCTTTTGAACCACTAGCCGTGAAGTTCAATACACTATGGTACTCAAGAGACATGAATAAACAGTGGCAGTCAAATGTTTTTTTTCATACCTACTACAATCAGCTGAAGATATCCATATAGTCTGAGCCTCGCATGACTTCGAACACTCTACACCGGTTCAGGCCTTTGATGAAGTTCAATGCAGATCGACATTTTATTTACATCACAGTGCACACCGACGAACACAAGAAACAACTTCAATCCTACTATAAGCTGATGGAGGAGGACTTGGAGGAGATCACAAAGGACTGGTTGGTGGACCTCCTTATTCCAGCAGACCCTGCAAAGATATCTGACATTGACAGCCCAGAAATAATGAAGGATACACTCAGACCAAGAAGAACAAAGAAGACCGAAGAGGTCCAAGAATTAGATACCGCATTTGTGAAGACTTCTTCCATATCACCAGAGAAAGGAGGTGATGGTGAAGAGTTAGATGAAAAAGAAGTCGAACAAAAGCAAGGAGATGAGGTTGATCCCCTAAAGAAGAGGAAAGGTTCACCTCTGAAACCTTCCTCCCAGAAGAAATCGAAGGCCACGATGACTAAGATGAAGACCGTCCTCACCTCCGATGACTTCAACTTCCTCATAGCAACCATGCAATATGATTCACTAGAAATAGCAGAGAAACAAGAAACAAAACAAGGGGAGATGTATGATCAAATTGAGACTTAACTTCGAGGGGTGTGGTAGGCCCTACAGTCCATCCGCATAGTCTCCACTGCATCGAGAGATCCAAAATTTAGAGATGAGCTAGCTCAACTCCACCGCTTAGCTGATACAGTCAAAGCTCGCCTTTGACGAGCACAAGAAGAAATAGCACAAGACACCCAGGCTTTGACACAAGTACAAGGAGTACTTGTAAAGCAACATAGTGTTGTAGAATAGGAAATAATTTGTCTCCATGTGAAGTTTGATGAAGAAAAATAAAAACTACAACAAGAAAAGAAATAGTTGTTCGTGGAGCAACTCGATGTAAAAGAAGCTGTCAACAAAGCACTTCACTTTGTGACAATCTTAGAAATCAAGGAAGAAGACTAAGTTGCACAGCAGGTGAACTAGCTCACAGAAGCCATCCAGTAACTACAACAATGCATAGCAGATCTAGAGCTATGCGTTGTACCTGATACCCCACAAGATGTAAGAGCCCAAAGGGAAGCAACCGCCAAGAGTGCAATTGAAAGGCTAAAGGCTCTTACCCTAGAATGTAAGAAACTCATTGATCATAGTTCCCAGACCTATGAACAACTCATGGAGAACCCATAACTGAAGGCACTGGAGTCACATCTCTAAGAGGTGAAGTATCAAGCCAAAAATATACAGGTGCAGTTGAAGTCCCTATCAGTTGTGGAAAGAATGAAGTGCTCCAAAGAGAAATGCATTACACAACAACAAATCCATACTATCCAAACAAGAGTTATGGAGGTAACTCAGAAAATCCAACCCATACAAGACAAGGCCTATCAATTGTTTACAGATGTAGAAGGCCAAGGAGAAGAGCTAGAGAAGGTTGTCACTATAGCTTAACAATGTCTAGAGGGATATATCAACGATGCATTCATCCAAGAGTTCGTTGAACAGGAAGTCGTAGGACAACAGCAAGTCGAAGAAGATCGAGGCAAGCTCGAGGTGTTCAAAGAAGAACTAGTCAGACTAGAGTGACTTGGGACGAGTCACAGGTGAGTGTTGGGGGCATGTTGGCCCTTGACCAAGTTTTGGGAGATCCTTGGTCAAGTTTGACCTATTTTGGGACTTCAACAGCCTGTCGAAGACGGAGCACAATACAAAACAGAGATCGTGGGATCTCGACCCCTTTTTGGGTCCTTTTTGGGATTTGGGAATATGTAATGGGTATGGGATGTTGGCCCATGGGTTTACCCATGTTTAGGCCTATTTTGTAAAGTACAAATGGATGTCTAGGCAATGTAAGAGGAGGTCGTTGCAAGTTGTTTCTATTTGCAAAGGCATATCTGTGTGATATTGTGCTAAGTGATACATCTATGTGATTGAAGGATTGTAAGTGCTCTATGCATACTATGAGGGACTTGCAGAGCTAAGTGCAAGTCATTGTAAGAGGTTGTGGAAGGTTGTGTGCTTAGATCTACTCGGGGAAGGAGGATCTAGTGAGCTGCGGAGATCTCCTATCCTATGCGGAGTAGGGTTTTGAGGCTATGTGCATGTAACCTATTGAAGAAGCTAATAAAGAATAAGAGTTGGTGGACATAGCCCTAGGGTGGGGGTGAACCACGTAAATACTGTGTTATTTTTCTTTGTGCGATGTGTTGGTGCATTTATGTGTTATTTTCTAAGTGCTTGATATAGATAGATAGATAGATCTGTTTATACTTTGTTCTTATGATGAATCTAGATGTTAGATATGATATAGGTGAATATGCCTAGTGCTTGAATCTGTCAGATCTAATCCATTTATTTATGCTATGTGCTTAGATACATTAGATCAGGGTGAATGTTGTGATTCTCTGTTTTATCTACGAAGTAGATATTAGGTAAATAATGATGAACTAATGATTCTAAGTGCTCTATTAAGTATTATAGTCACAGATCTGTGTCCCAGCTAAGGATGCAGACACCTGAATCTTGCAACCACCCCTGCCTCTACCTCGAGTGAGACTTCATCTGCTTCACAGGTGTTGCCGAAAGGGCCGACAGTTAGGGTTTTGTTGGTGCGTTGTTGTAGAGTTGAACCCTGGGTCTGCCCATGTGCCAACACTGAGTAAGAGGATCCTTGCTAAAGTACTAAACTGTGAAACTACAAAACAACTCTAGGATAAATTGGAAACTATATATGCAGGATATTCCAAGGTAAAGAGGGCCAAACTTCAAACTCTCTAATATTTTTTATGAATTAAGAAGATACAAAAATAGATACAAGCAACTGACAATTTTTCTAGTTGAACAAAAGGAAAAATATGAACAGAAAGAAAAAAAGATGGAGAAACTCATGAGCAACCTGAAAAACCAAATCCTATAAGCAAATAGGATGGAAGAAAGTCTGGAAATAGTATCTTAAAGAGAAACAAATAACCCGTGAAAGAATGGAGGCAAAATTAGTTCACCTAAGAAAAAAACTTGATGCAAAACTCATTCAAACAAGATATGAAAATAGCTCTAAAATCTTAGATAAGATTATTACCACACAAAGGGATTCAAGTAACAAAAATGGAGTAGGTTATTCTCAAGAATAAAACCAAGTTAACTCAAAGTCTTATGCAGTTTCTCTCCTCAATACATTCAAGAAGAAAGATGAAGAAAAGACAAGTAATGACCAGAACTCCAGAAGACTACTTCCACCCATCAAGGAGGAGTATAAGACAACACCAAACAAGGTTTATCAAAACAGGTATTCTCATATTTTCTTTGGTTATTTCTTTGCATGTTCTAATTTCATACACAAGCTATGAATTGTAGAGCATATGGAAGGAATAGATTGAGGGTTAAGAACTATAACCTTAAAGACAACCAAATAGTAAATAAAGTTAAAAGAAGAAATTATAACTCCTTTGCACCTCTACAAGAAAGAAACCTATAATTCTTCAGATGTCATAATTATGGACATAAAGCAAGTAGTTTCAGATTAATGGAAGTCTCAGAAAAAACAAAGTTCATTATAGAGCAAAAGAAGCTTTGGAAAGAAAAAACATCAAAAGAGGAATGTCGTATTGCCTTGAAATCCCAAGATAAAGAAGATCTTTGGTATGTTGACAGTGCATGCTCAAAACATATGATAGGAAACAAGGACAAGTTTTTTAACTTAAAGAAACAAAAGGGTAAAGTACATTTGGAGACAATGCTTCAAGTAACATACTTGGGAAAGGCACTGTGGGTTTGGGAAAATACAAAGCCAAGGATTTGTTGTTTGTTAAAAAACTAAAACCTAGGCTATTAAGTGTCAGCCAAACCTATGATCAGTAGAAAATTTTCATCTTTGATTCTCAGAAATGTGATATTAGGAGAGAGGACATGGGAAAATTGGTTGGTACTGCTCCTAGAAGTCCCGAGAATGTATATATACTAAATACAAAATTGAATGAGGAGTATCATATAAATTTAGTAGATGAAAGTTGGCTATGGAATAGAAGGTTGGGGCACATTAACTTTGACAAATTAGTGAAAGTCGACAATCTTGGGGCAGTAAGAAACTTGCCAAAGATCATAAAGCCCTCAAATCCTATGTGTAGACAATGTCAACTAGGGAAGAAAACTAGAATAAGGTTCAAAACAAAAGAATACTCAGCCTAAAAACCTTTAGAGCTTGTTCACACCGACCCCTGTGGACCTACAAGGAGAGTCCTACTTTATGATTTTCATTGATGATTTTAATAGAATGGGTTGGGTATGTTTTCTCAAGGAAAAATCAGAAGCACTTAACAAATTCAAATCTTTTAAGACCCTTGTTGAAAATGAAAAAGAGACAAAAATCAAATGTATTAGATCAGACAATGGTGGTGATTTCACCTCAAAAGAGTTTGATCTCTTTTTTGAAACCCGTGGAATAAAAAGACAATTATGTGCTTCCAGAACACCTCAACAAAATGTAATTGTTGAGAGAATGAATAGAACAGTCCAGGTGGCTGCAAGGACTATGCTCAATGAAGAAAAAATATATGATGGATATTAGAGGGAATTTGTAAGCACAACAGTATAAATATTGAACAGAGGTAAGCTCAGGATTAATAGTAATAAGACTCCTTATGAACTATGGTTTGGAAGAGCTCCTTCGGTAAAATACTTGAAGGTCTTTGGAAGTAAGTGTTACATCAAAAGGCTTGATGAGAATATCAGAAAATTTGATGCTAGATCTGATGAATGTATCTTTCTTGGATATGTTTCTACCAAGAAAGAATACAAATGATACAATCTTAGATTACATAATATTGTTGAGAGTGCAGATGTCAAGGTGGATGATTTAAAAACAATAAGGATCAAACATCAAGAGACTATACTTGATAGTGAAGATGAAGATGGTGATGAGTCAGTTGGTACACAAGAAGAAGTAGAAGAGAATAAAGAAGAAAAGGGAGAGGATGATATGGATACTAGTGAAGATGAGGAAGATATTCAAGAAGAAGAGATAAGATAAGAATCTCCAAGAAGAGACACAAAGACACCCTCAAGAATGAATCAAAAGAATCATCTTGAAGAATGGACTATTGGAAATAAAAGCGATGGAGTACATACAAGAAAAAAATTGTTCTATTAGATAGAAATAACACTTTTTTCACATATTGAGCCCAACTCAATCAAAGAGGCATGCAAATATGAGAATTGGGTCAATGCTATGAATGAAGAATTGGACTAGATTGAAAAAAAATCAAACTTGGGAACTAGTTCCAAGACCAAAAACTAAGAATGTCATTGGAACTAAATGGGTGTACAAAAACAAAGTGGATGAGAATGGGAAAGTAATCATGCACAAAGCGAGATTGGTATGTAAAGGGTATGCTCAGGTTGAAGGAGTAGACTTTGAAGAAACCTTTGTACCTGTGGCCAGATTAGAGGCAATTAGGATGTTCTTATCCTTTTCGAGATACAAAAAATTTAAATTATACCAGATGGATGTCAAGTCATCATTTCTCAATGGAAACTTAGAAGATGAAGTCTACATTGAGAAACCAGAAGGATTTCAATTAACCAACAAAATATACTATGTTTGTAAACTAAATAAATCACTCCATGGGCTAAAACAAGCACCCAAAGCATGGTATGCAAGGCTAGATTCTTATTTACAAGCACAAGGCCTCAAAAGAGGATCAACAGACAACAATATTTATTGTAAAATTGTTGGTAATAACATGATTATTGTGGAAGTATATGCTGACGATATTATATTTGGCAGTGAACTTGGAGGATGCAACAAGAATTTGAAATTTCCTTGCTTGGTGAACTGAATTTCTTTATTGGATTACAAATAGTACAGTCCAAAAGAGGATTCTTTAGCCATCAGTCCAAGTATGTTAAAGATATGCTTAAGAAATTCCAGTTAGAGAATTGCAAACCTGTTAGTACACCTATGACAGTTGGATGCAAACTAAGTAACGAAGATGAGTCCAAAGCTGTTGATCCAGAACACTACAGATCAATGATTGGGAGTTTACTCTATGTAACAGTTTCCAGACCTGATGTCAAGCAATTTGTTTGGATGGTGGCTAGATTCCAAGCAGCACCAAAAGAGAGCCATGTTCAAGCTATGAAAAGAATCTTTAGGTATTTGAAAGGAACCATAGATCTTGGTTTGTGGTATTGTAGCAAGGATTCATTCACTTTGAAAGCCTATTCAGATGCAGATTGGGCAGGTTGTATAGATGACACAAAAAGTACAAGTGGAGGAGAATTCTTCTTTGGAGAATCATTGGTAGCTTGTATAATCAAGAAACAATCCTCAATTTCTCTGTCTACCACTAAAGTTGAGTATATTGTAGCAGAAAAATGTTGCACACAAATAGAATGGATGAAACAAACCTTACAAGACATCAAAATTGTGTTTGAAGAACCCACTACTATCTATTGTGATAATACAAGTGCTATAAGTCTCTCTAAGAACCCTATCCAACACTAAAAATCAAAACAAATTCCCACAAAATACCACTATCTAAGAGATCAGGATGAAAATAAAAACATTAAATTGGAATATATTCCAACACAAGAACAGGTGGATGACATTTTCACAAAGCCCTTAAGCAGAGATGTATTTGAATATCTTAGACAAAGATTGGGAGTGGTCTATTTCTCAAGAAAATAATACATCAATTAGCATCAATTCAGGGGGAGATAGTGATCAAAGTCAGGGGCAGTCATTCAAACCTTTTCCCTTGATGACAAAGGGGGAGAAATGAAGACAATATTTCCATCAATGCCAAAGGGGGATATTGCTACCAATATGGTAATACAGGTTGGCATTGATGTCAAATAGATGAGAGACATTGTTGTTCATTGGCATTGGAAAAATAATAATGTGCATTAAGACATTGACAATGTGCATGAAAGAAAACAGAGTAGCCTTGTAAGTGTGAAGTACTGTTGCAGAAGAACTTTTCCTCGTCCTTAAGGTAACCAATCGGAATCTTGATGTCATTACAAAATAACTCAATGCTGCAAGTGTCTTGTTTGAGGTTATGATGGATCTCCTGACAATGGAGAATATTTTTGTTCAGGAGGAATTACAGTGACAATAAAAAAAGAGTTGGATCAATGTTTTTTTAATCAAAATCTATATGCCAATGGAAAGTTCTTCTTAAGTTTTCTTGGAACATGAATTTGTTTGTGCAAAAGTAATCTATTTCCTGTGTAGAGAAGGTTGTTTAGATGAATCTTTAAAAATGTGCAAGGAAATGGAATTAAAGGGCACCATGCCTTATGATGGTTACTATGATCCTCTAGGGGTTACTTTGTCAAAAGAAAATAATGATCTGTTGGCTTATAATAGGGTTTCTTCTGAGGTGACAGATACATATTATCCAAAGAAAATAGATCTTTGGGTGCCAAAAGACATGGCTAATTCTAGTGATCATAATCATTACCTAGGATGCAGGTTCTACTAATAGATAGAATGAAGGAAACAAATCCACGAGGAGAATCTAGTGGTCATTGTGATTGGGGAACCATTAGCAATGATGAGCCAATGTGTTAGCATCAGAAGTCACTCCTGGATTGCTTGCAGGAGTAGAGCCTGATACCCATCAGTTTAATGTCACGATTTGTTTAAAAGGGATGATCAAATGGAAGCAAACTCAGAACAGTCGTCTCAACTCAGAAACTAGGCTAGGCATGCACGGGTGAGTGAGGTCTTAGATAAACTTCAAACAGTTAGTTGTAGTAAGGGTGAGTAGGGGGAAGACTTGCATGAGAAAAGTGCGAAGGTCTATCATAAACATCAGGTTTGTAACAGACTGAAGGAGAAAGCATTCGAACGCAAGATCCTCTTACATTCAAACACAAAAGACCAGAGAATACAATAATGCCACAACAAATCCTTTATCATAACATCACTGCAACAATCCACATGAATCATTCGATCATGAACTCTCTGATATTAGACGAAAGCATAGACGGAAAAGGAGAACTGTTTGTCATAAAACAAGAAATCTCAAACACAAATACACAACCCAAAAAACCAGGATATCTGCTGAAACTTTACAGTCGGGAGCTTGTCTCTACCATCGATAGATACAAAAATGGCGAGAATGCCTTCATATACTCAGAACAACAATCGTAGCGAAATCAAGAAACTGCATTGAAGGCTTTGCATCTGCATGTCTTTCTGACAGTCAACCTCTGAGAGATCCTGCAATTTATGTCAGACGCAATCTAACTCTTTGACAGTTCCAACGGCGAATTGACGTGCCTTTAATTCATTGCCACGCTTTCCCATTATGGCGGAGGCGATGTCTAACCACCACCAACCGCTCCAATAACTGCTTCATCGGGACTGAGGATGGCCAGGCCAACTTGGAATCTTTGGGACGTGGAGGGCCTCCCGCGCTGCCACCTGGAATAAATGACTGGCTTGGCGAATGAGCGTGGAGGCCGGTGCGAAGGATGAGGCGCATGACAAGAGTGGTGGAGCCGGATCATGAGGAAGGAAGTGGTGAGGTGTGAGGAGGGCGACATAGGAGGGCACTTGGCGGAAGACAATAGGTGGAAAGGGGGGAAGACGAGAGATAATGGACTTGCTCTTTGGCGATAGGCTGACGTGGAAAGGACCGGGACACATGGCAAGCGATGAGTGGATGATGAGAAGGAAGGAGGACCACGCGGACCAAAGAGGGGAGGTGGATGGATGACACATGGCAGTAGGAGAAAGGTGGCTCTGGAAGATGACATGATGGGAGAAGGGTCCACGCTGGCTAAACACAGAGCAGCTGGGAATGATGGGGTCACGCGAGCGCCATTGATCCAGGTGCTAAGATCTCAGCCGTCGGAAAGCTGTGCCCCCGATTCCGGACCCCCCCCCCCTCTGCTTAAAGGTAGAAAGGCGGGGGGGGTCCGGAATCCTATATGGACCGTTGATCCGAGCACGCGAATCGCTGCCACCCGGACTTGCTCGCCGCTTACCACAGGTGCATTTGCATTCTAAACTTAGGACAAGTGGGTTTTAACCCATTCTTTTTCATTCTAACCCCCTTACAAGAAATATTGCTAACATTTGGCTCCATGGGGGATAGAGTTGTCCCTATGATGCTCTAAGAATTCTTTTGCAGATTCAGTGCCTTTTCTATTGGGATATGGAGTTATTTATTAAACTGAAATCAAAACAAAAACGATATTTACAAAAACAAAAGAGCCGACTGCAGCTCACAGAAAACATTTTTTTAAGAAATGCCCATTTACTGGGCCACTAAAAACTTCTTCGCCTTCCAGATCCTGCAACCTGTAAGTGTTGTTTGAAAATACTTCAAGGATTTTGAAAGGCCCAAACCAGAGGGCATCAAACTTGTTGTGCTTTCCCTTGTCCTGCCTAGGTCCATCCCACTTGAGTACCAGGTCACCCTGCTTGAATTCTTTCTTTCTGTTCTTCCTGTCAAAATCGTGTTTGATCTTCTGCTGATGATTGCAGGCCCTATCCATGACCTGTTCTCTGATCTTCTACACTTCCACCATTTGATGAATCCTCCTAACCACATGGTTGGGTTATCCTTCAAAATCTTGAAGGAAATTCGCCACAGGTAAGGTGAGTTGAGTGGGGAAAACGACCTCTATTCTATAGACAAGTTGGAAAGGTGAGAGACCCAGGGATTTCTTTGTTGTTACCCGATTGGCCCAAAGGGAAAATTTGAGCTTTGAGTCCCAGTCCCTCTGATTGTCCTCCAGTAGCTTCTTGATGAGCTTGATTAGGCTTTTATTGGAGGACTCTGCCAGTCCGTTTCCCTGAGGGTAGTATGGAGTGGAGTGAACCAGTGAAATCCCAAACTGTTCATAGAACTTGACCAGAGGCTTAGACCTGAACGGGGTGGCATTGTCAGTGACAATCCTACTTGGGCAGCCAAATCTGGCTATGATGTCTTCCAAGAGGCTGATGATTACTTTGTGAAAAGTGCTCCTGGTGGGGACAGCCTCTATCCACTTGGTGAAATAATCAGTAGCAGTGAGGATCCATCTGTGCTGGCCACTTGAGGGGGGGTGAATCTCTCCGATGAAATCCAATCCCCACCGCTGAAAGGGTGTCGAAACTACTACAGGCTTTAATGGCAGAGATTTGAGTTGTTGCTTACCTGAGAACTTCTGGCATTTGATGCAAGCCCTGACTTCCCTGCAGACATCAGTAAACAAAGTAGGTCAGTAATACCCAGCCCGAAGGATTTTGTGGGCCGTGGTCTTCCAAAAATGATGACCTCCATAGAGACTGCTATGAAAATCGAACATTACCTTCTGGGCTTGCAGCGGGTCCAGACATCTTAATAGTATCCCTAGAGGGTCTCTCCAAAACAAGGCTTGGTCAATGAGACAATACCTAACTGCTTTGAGCTTCAAATCTCTGGCCCTACTCTTTCCTAATCCATCAGGGGTCTTTAATTCTTGCAGAAAATACAAGATATCCTTGTACCGGGGACATGTTGCTAGTGGTATGATGGTCTGAGGATTTCTGCTGGATGACTCAGCTTGCTCATTGATGAAGTTAATCCCTAAATCCTTGCAATTGGATTCAGCCAGCAGCTTGGCCAAACCTTGCCCCTTTATTAACTTGGTGGGCTTAATCTCCAGGTCAAATTCCAGGATCTTGGCAATCCATTTACCCCTTCTCCCGTCTATGTCAGGCTGTATAAGAATGTCCTTCACAGAGGTTGAAGGGACATATGCAGTGATCTTCGAGTGCAAAACATAGATCCTGAAAGCTTTGAGAGCTTTCACCAATGCATAGGCCTGCTTCTCCATGATCTCATACCTGAGTTCAGCATCTCTCAACGCCTTGCTGTAGAAATCAATATGTTTCTCTCACCCTTGATCATTTTTCTGCAACAGGACTACTGCTATCGAGTCATCAGAATCAAATGAGAAAATTAGGAAGTCTTTAGAATAATCGGGACTGATTAGCACAGGTGCCTCATCAATGCCTTCTTTATTTGGGAAAAATTTGCCCTGGGTTCAGCAGTCCATTTCACTTCATGACCCTTCCTGAGCATGGCTGTGATGTGTTTCACCAGCTCGGCAAAGTTCGAGATGAATCTCCTCAGAAAGTTAGCCTTCCCCAAAAATTCCTGAACTTCCTTCTTGGACCTGGGAAGTGACAGGGTCTGAATCGCTTCCACCCTGCTTGGGTCAATCCTTACTCCTTCTACTAACACTATGTGACCTAACAGCTTCCCCTCCTACATAGCGAATAGTGATTTCTTGGGTTTTAAAGATAGGCCATACCTCCAACACTTCAGGAAAACCCTTCTTAAGTGGCAGCAATGCTCTTTATCAGTCTTGGAGAAGACTGTGATGTCATCCAGATATATCACCACAAACTAGTCCTTCTCCCCAATGAAGGCTATGTCCATGGCCCGCTGAAAAGTTGCTCCTGCATTCATCAGTCCGAAAGGCATTTTGGCATACATGAATGTGCCCCAAGGAGTAGTGAAGCATGTTTTTTCTCTGTCCTCAGGCATGACTGATATCTGATTGTATCCAGAGAAACCATCAATCATGGATATCCTGGATGCGCCAGTGACCTTCTGTGATATGTGTTCCATGTTGGGCAGGGGATAATTATCCTTTCTGGAACTTCTATTCAGGTTCCTGAAATCAACACAGATTCTGATTTCCCCACTTTTCTTTCTCACCAAGACCAAATTGGCTACCCATTTAGAGTATCTCAAGGGGACAATGATCTGGGCATCCAGCAGCTTCTTTACCTCCTTCTCCATGACAGGTAGCAACATGGGATTTATTTGTCTCATCTTCTGCTTGAATGTCTTAGCCTCCTCTTTCAGTGGGATTTTGTTCTCGATGACTGATGTGTCATACATCTTGAGGTCTTCGTAGGTCCATGCGAACACATCAGCAAAATCCTTTAGCAACTTAGTATATTCGGTTCTCTGCTCCTCGGTCAAAATCCTTGATAGTTTGATAAACT
The DNA here is from genome assembly GCA_000966675.3 of Picea glauca. Lineage (NCBI taxonomy): Eukaryota > Viridiplantae > Streptophyta > Pinopsida > Pinales > Pinaceae > Picea > Picea glauca. The sequence goes on along the minus strand of JZKD02S1746058.1, from coordinate 293,644 downwards.
TGGGCTCCTCCGGTGTGCCTATGTTGCACTCAGCTGTGTCGGCCTCGTCACCCGAGACTCTACCCTTTATTGCCACATCATTCCCATCGAACAACCTTTCTAGTGGGATTAGTCCTTTTGGTATGTGATTTCTTGGTAGTTGAATAATCTGGTGGTTGGCAATTTTATTCAAAAACTTCCCAGGGTGATGGTCACCTTCCTCATCAGGATTCTCATCTATGTGCATTGTGGAAATGTCATCGATGGATTGGAGGAATTTCTCAATTTCCTGATCATCTTCAAACACCTTCCAGTGTTTGATGTTGTCTGGTATAGAAGGCCTGTATTTTATTTCAATGTCGGATCTTACCACGGGCGGTGAAGGAACTCCGAGCAAGCTAGCTGTGATAGCTAAAAAGTCGGCTGAAGCATTTTCCTGCCTTGGAATGTAAGAAATATTAAAATCCAGGAAGAAATTATCAACCAGGTCCCATACCTCATTTTTGTAATTCATGAGCCGAGAACTCTTGGTACGATAGGCTCTTTTTACCTACTAGATGATCAACTCTGCATCTCCAAACACAGTCATTTCCTTAATTCCCATTTCCTTGGCGGCTCTTAATCCCAGAACCAGAGCTTCATACTCTGCCACGTTATTGGTGACTTCGAATTCCAGCTTGTATGACAGAGACATGGTCTCTCGGTAGGGTGATATGAATATCACTCCATCACCTGCACCCATACTGGAGGAAGCTCCATCAAAGAACATCTTCCAAATAGAGGTGGTTGGAGGGGGTATCTCCTGATTAAGAATGGGGTGCTTTATGATCTGTAAAGGAGCCTCATGGGTGTGGGTGAGTTGTAGTAAATTGGAGCCTAAATCAGTGTCCAAGGCATAGATGGGATGATTGGTAGGGTTGGCTTCATCACTGATTATGTAGGCAAGTTTGGCTTCTCTGTACAGTCTCCTATTCTCCCCTCCAAACACTGGAATGGTGGCATATGTGAGATCCATCTACAAGGTTCCCCCCAGTCTCTTTATCCAGGATCTTGACAACAACATGCCAAACTTAGGGGGAACATTAGCTACCACAATATCCATGACCATACTTTTCATAGGTAGCTGAAACAAGGAGACTACCAGGTCCTTGATGACTCCCAAACACTGAACCCTCCGGGAGTCAAAAGAATAGAGGTCATGATAGGCTTGGGTGACTTCTAGCCCCAACTCTTCCATGACAGTTTTGGGCATGAGGTTGTGAGAGGCCCCTGAATCCATAAGGCAATTATGCATCACTTTGTCATGTATGTTCAGAGATGTGTAGAAGGGAGGGGATGAA
>JZKD02S1746058.1:280698-292275 GCA_000966675.3 Picea glauca | reverse complement strand
TAACTCAGTGAGTGGCACAGGAATTCTGATCTTTTGAATCTCATGTTCGAAATTGAAAGAAGACATAGGCTTTGGGATGTCTCTAATTTCAGGAACAGGATTATGGACAATGGGAGAGAGAGGTTGAGCCTTCTTACCTCTATGAGCATCTGCTACTTCATCAACAGATTTCTCTATTCTATTGGACTGCTCAGGAACATCAGGCATTGCTGCCCTTTTGTCGAACCTCAGGTTATACCTACCTCGACCGCCACTAGACTTGTCTACCTTGATCAATTCATTTAGCTGACCATTCATGGGAAACTCTTCATAAGCAGTCTGGGTGAGATGAGGAAAAGGAGGAGTGACTTCTAGGCAGTGGATTTCAGGATCCAGCTCATCTGCTTCTCTTTCCTCCTCATGGGCAACCAGATGGTTCTAAAAAGGGGCTTGAATTCTCTGGTCTTCTCTGTCTCTTCCCCTTTCTCTATGCATAGTTGGGGGAGCGATATTATTTGGCCTACTGAAACCTCCTTTATTTTTGATGTTCTGAGGGCCCTTATACATTTGTTTCCTTTCTACCTTTAACCTCTCCACCTCTTCGGTCAGAAACTTCATCATCTCAGTCAATTCGTTCACTTGAGGGTGAGGCAATGATGGGATAGAAGTTGAGGCTTCAGTTCTTCCCTTCCTTCTGTCTGTATCAGCTTTGTTCCTCAATCTGTCAACTGCCAATATGTTGGATTGCACTTCTACGACAACATCTTGCATTTGAGCTAGGGAGGTAGCTCTTCTTTCTCTCAATAGCAGGCAGAAATCAGGATCAAAATCACCAGCATATGAAATTTGGGTGGAGGCCTCTGAGGGATTTATCTCTGCAGGGATCTTGTTGTACATCTTATTATATTTTTTGGAGAAGTCAGAGACAGACTCTCCTTCCATCTTCCTCAGAGACCCAAACTCTGTCATGTAATACATGAAATCTTTCCTGTCTCCCCACTGCCTCAGGAAAACGTTATCTAAGGCTTCAATGCCAGCAATAGATCCAGGGGCCAGTCCTCTAAACCATTTCCTCACCTCTCCATCTAGGCTCTGGACAAAGACTCTCATCCAGACATCTTCACTCTTGATATTCAAGTTGTCTGCATAACTTTAAAATTCAGCTAGGTGCTCTTCAACAGTTATGTCTCCCTCCCCACTAAACTTGGGCATGTATTTCAAATAGTCTCCAGCAGGGAGGGGATTCATAGGATGTGGTAGTATTAAAGGGGCATATCTGGCAGCAGCTATGGCATCCATTCTATTTAGAGGGGGATTAACACCATCCATAGGGATATTAGGTAAAGGAGAACTCGGAGGAGAAGGAGTATGGAAGGGAGATATCGGAAAAGAGGTTCTTGGAGGAGACAACAGAGAAAACAGAGAGAGAGCCAAGGGACTTGAGTGTGAAGATGCTTCTCTCTGTGCAGCAGTAGCAATAAAAGGAGGGGGGGTGAATCCTTCAGAAGCTTGAGGCCTGTGTTGAGGCAAGACTTCCAGGGAGGGAGGAGTGACAAGGATCTCTCTTCCTGATACCAGACCAGGAGGAGAAAAATCAGTAGGAACACTCCTGAAATTCATAAAACGGGAAACCTTGGAGGAAGGACGACTAGGAATTTGTGAATAAGAAAATGGAGTTCTCACAGAAGGGGAGGGCGTATTACCTGTTTCGGTGACGGAATCTTCTTTTGCAGAGCTCTTTCCCTTTCTGCGCACCGCTTCCGCGTCAGCTTTTGGTGTAGCTAAAGGCAAGTGTGGATTAGACGTTGTATGTCTGCCTCTCGAAGCCACAGTTGATAGAGAAGGTTCTCCCCAACGGAGTCATCACAATGGAGTCACCAAGTGCACAGTAGCAATCTTCAAGTTCTGATATCTGATGCACCTTCAGAATCAATTGATCTTTGTCGTTCAATAACGGGAAAAATATCCAACTTCGTCCCCGGCAACGGCGCCAGAAATGTTAGCATCAGAAGTCACTCCTGGATTGCTTGCAGGAGCAGAGCCTGACACCCATCATTTTAATGTCACGATTTGTTTAAAAGGGATGATCAAATGGAAGCAAAATAAGAACAGTCGTCTCAACTCAGAAACTAGGCCAGGCATGCATGAGTGAGTGAGGTCTTAGATAAACTTCAAACAATGAGTTGTAGTAAGGGTGAGTAGGGGGAAGACTTGCATGAGAAAAGTGAGAAGGTCTATCATAAACATCAGGTTTGTAACATACTGAAGGAGAAAGCATTCGAACGCAAGATCCTCTTACATTCAAACACAAAAGACCAGAGAATACAATAATGCCACAACAAATCCTTTATCATAACATCACTGCAACAATCCACACGAATCATTCGATCATGAACTCTCTGATATTAGACGAAAACATAGACAGAAAAGGAGAACTGTTTGTCATAAAACAAGAAATCTCAAACACAAATACACAACCCAGAAAACCAAGATATCTGCTGAAACTTTATAGTCGGGAGCTTATCTCTACCATCGATAGATACAAAAATGGTGAAAACGCCTTCATATACTCAGAACAACAACCGCAGCGAAATCAAGACACTGCATTAAAGGCTTTGCATCTGCATGGCTTTCTGACAGTCAACCTCTAAGAGATCGTGCAACTTATCTCAGACGCAATCTAACTCTTTGACAGTTCCAACGGCGAATCGACGTGCCTTTAATTCATTTCCATGCTTTCCCATTATGGCGGCGGCGATGTCTAACCACCACCAACCGGTCCAATAACTGCTTCATCGGGACTGAGGATGGCCAGGACAACTTGGCATCTTTGGGACATGGAGGGCCTCCCGCGCTCCCGCCTGGAATAACTAACTGGCTTGGTGAATGAGCGTGGAGGCCGGTGCGAAGGATGAGACGCATGACAAGAGTGGTGGCGCCGGATCATGAGGAAGGAAGTGGAGAGGTGTGAGGAGGGCGACAGAGGAGGGAACCTGGTGGAAGACAATAGGTAGAAAGGGGGGAAGACAAGAGATAATGGACTTGCTCTTTGACGAGAGGATGACGTGGAAAGGAGCGGGACACATGGGAAGCGACGAGTGGATGATGAGAAGGAAGGAGGACCACGTGGACCAAAGAGGGGAGGTGGATGGATGACACACGGCAGCAGGAGAAAAGTGGTTCTGGAAGATGACATGACGGGAGAAGGGTCCACGCTGGCTAAACACAGAGCAGCTGGGAATGATGGGGTCGTGTGAGCACCATTGATCTGGGCGCTAAGATCGCGACCGTCGGAAAGCTGCGCCCCCGATTTCGGACCCCCCCCCCCCTGTTTAAAGGTAGAAAGGCGGGGGGGGTCCAGAATTCTATATGCACTAATGATCCGAGCGCGCGAATTGCTGCCGCTCGGACTTGCTCGTCGCTTACCACAGGCACATTTGCGTTCTAAACTTAAAACAAGTGGGTTTTAACCCATTCTTTTGCATTCTAACCCCCTTACAAGAAATATTTCTAACACAATGGACTTTTCAAAGTCTATTTCTAATGATGGTATTTCAAAGACAAGGATTTGCAGACAACACCATTTCAACCACTGCTAGGAAAGCTCTCTAAACTTAGTGACAAATTGTATTCATCTTCACGTGTCCCAGAAGTGTAGCTAGAGAAATACATTCCTGATTTAGAAAGGCTAACTGCTTTGAGAGTTTTACAATAGGTATCTCAAGTGTATCGAACGATGAAAATCACAACCCTTTAAAGGATGATGCCATTTTCTGATTTTGTTGTTGTAGAGAAGCTTAGTGTGGATGTTTTGAAGTACATTTTATTACAGTGGAATATTGACCATTTAAAAGGAATTATACAGTTCGACAGTCTGGACCTTGAATCAGACAAGGTTCAGAATCATTTAACCATTCTCGTGAAGCATTTTTCTTGGAATGTGAATGGTTTGAGAGCCTTATTAAAATGGAACGAATTCAAGATCTCCAAAATGTGGGTGATTGGATGGGTGCTCTTCACATGGCAATGAAACTGTATGATGGTAATGTGCAGTGTAATCGGTCTTCTGAGTACTCTGAATGCTCTACGAGAGGCCATAACGTCTTTCCTTCTACAATTTATCTCTGATGATGTAGATGAAGCTTTCTTGTATCTCACTGACCTCTAGCAATCAATTGAAAAGGAAATTTAGAGGCTTGTGATCTTACAATAGTAAATCGATACAGAGAAAGCCTTAGAGACTCAACAGTCGTCCGATCAAGAGATTGACGGTGTTGATTAAATGTCATGTTGAGTTTTAATCCCACATTGCTAGTGTAAAATGATTTGTATGGGTTTATGTACATTGTTGTCTCTAAGCTATATCAACGCATAGAGAAAGGGTATGGTGGGGGCTCTAGGTGATTGGAATCCATGACAAGCTCACCAGCCTAGATCCCAAGAGGACCTGTTAAGCCCCCTACCTTTTGGGCAAAGAGACTAAGACATCTGATACATATATTTTTATACACCACTAGGCACGATGGTCATATGAGTGACCATGAGTGAGGAAAGTTCGTTATGACAGTTAAAAAGAAATTGTAATTTTTATCGAAACCTTTGGCATAATGCCAAGTCTGGTGGATCGCCAAGTCCTCTGCTATTCAATTTAAAATCCAGTTATCGAAAACCACCAAATATGTCAGACTGTATGGAGCTTACACAATCGGGGAATACTAAAACAGATTGTAGTAACACTTCTTCGAAGGGATGCTCAACTAGGGAAGAGATGGATGCATTAATGGAAAGATATAATGTTGGTTCAAATTTGGTAGTTGATCAAGCAAAAATCTGTGAGGAGGATGGTGTACCAACAAAGACTAGTAACAGAGGCAGTTGAAGCTCCAAAATGCCTATCGAGAGGTCCACATACTGCATTTTTAGATGTCCACCAAAAGTCGATAAAACCTTGCATAAACACAGAGACAGAGGATATTTTAAACTGTCAAATCCTGAAAGAATCGATAAGAAAGAATTATGATAATGGTAATCACTTGTATTGCACACAGTCACTAGATTGGCAATATATCAAAGTGTGTGGTTATGAAAAGACTGGAATATTATTTTATTTTTTAAGTAAAGTGGGGAATTTTATTATGTTTTTAAGAAGACATCAAAATCAAAATAAAATCCAAGTTATTAGTCTGAAAAATGAAGAGGTGTGATAAGTATGAACAGTTATATAGAACATACATGTTGTTTGGTGAAAAAGTGTCATGTTTGGTGAAAAGGTGTGATGACAAGCCTATTTAATTTCCAAATATCAGAAGTAACAAGGTGTGTCTCTTATTGAAGATTGAAGATTAAATAAAAAGGAGATAGAGAAGAAGAAGATGAAGTCTAGTGCCTGATAGAGAAAATTACCCTGCATATATCATTGTCAGATTGTTAAAATTAAGGGAGGCAGGGAGGTGCAAGGGAAGGTTGGTGCCTGCAGGGGAGTAAGTGCTTCCTTGTCAGTTGTAGCTGACTAAATAGGGGGTTGAACGCTCCTACCAGTTGGAGAAGGTGAACAGGGGTGTGGATCCATCCTAATCAGTGGGTGTTGATCTAAGAGGAAGAATATGTTCCTTCTATGTAACATGCAAAAACATAATTTTGCAATTAATAAGAGAAGTGTTTGTGGTTTTCCCAATTGGGTTCCACGATAAATATTATGTTAAATTATTGATTGCGTTAACAAAAGAAAAATTGATAAATTAATTATGTCACTAATTCACACCCCCCCCCTCTTAGTGACAAGATCTGATGCTTCAATTGTTTTATCTTTAACATGTAAACGATTAAAATTTTCAATTTACATTTGATGTGAATTTTATTATTTGTTTATATAATTTTATTTGTGTGGCAATCATTTTTTTTTTTATCTTTAACAATTTGTTAAATATTTCGATTTTCTAATTATATTATAATGTGGTAGGATGATCGTGGAAAAGGGCCATCCATATAACATGTAAACAATTTTTTATTTTTTTTTATTTTTTTTAACTAAAACTGGTATGGATTTTTATTAATAGGGAACTCCAACTGGCCGCAGCCTTACAACCTTCAGAACAGGACTTCTACATTTTCCTATTTCAAGTTGTTGTCTTTTTCAAGGGATACAAATTTTTATTGGATCTCCATCGTTTATGCTGAGGTCTCCTTGGGGCAAGAGACAACCTTTGTTGGCAAATTTGCCTACTTCTTTGTTTGATTCTCTAAGAATATGATAACATTTGAAGGAGATGAATTATTGTAGGATATATCTCAGCCTTTGCAGATTCTTGTTTAAGCCAGCGTTGTTAAACTGACCTTTTGAATGTATCATTTTGATCAGGATTTCAAAGTCACGAAATGCTTGCAGCTCTCGGTGTCCTCTTTCTTTGGCTATATGGTAGAATTTTATCAAACTCGGGATTTATGCTTGATTGTTGGTTCATTGTCCTAGTCCCCAGTTGAAGGTTTCTTTTATTGTCCCATCAGAAGAGTATATAATCCCTCCAACTCCCGCTATCCCAGGGTTTCCCTTGGAAGCACCATCAAAGAAAGTTGTAGTTATTCCTTGCTCCCTCCACTAATTCTGGAATGTTTCATCCTTGTCTCTTAGCCTCCACTCAGGATTGAGATCGGGTTTTTTAATGTTGTGGATCCATTGGGTAAACACAAAGGTGCCGAGCCAATTCTTTTCCTCCTGCTGCAACGAAGAGTCAACTTTGAGGTTTTGAGAGTTCAAAGTTTCTAGGAGAATGCCTTTTTCTTTTACTTCTACCATGTTGGGACTCCAGGCTACATTGTTGAATGTTTTCTCATTTCTAGCAAGCCATAGCTTCCAGCACACAAATTTGGGGATGGTGATCTAGACTCTGGCCCATAAGGAGTTGATTGAGAGTGAAGGGTAACGGTCCTTCCATGTAGAGAATAGTTCTACTACTGAAATTTTAATGGGGGCAATAGCCTTGAGACCATGGAGTATGAGAATCCAGACTGTATTTTCAAATAGACAATCTACAAATAGATGATCCATGGTTTCCATGGCTTCTTTGCATAATGAGCATCTATGCGGACCAACGATATTTCTTTTTGTTAAATTTTCACCAGTCAGGATCTTTTTATGCATTAATGTCTAGAAGAAGAAGTTTACTTTGGGTAGCGTCATTGAATCCCATACCTCCATCCAAAATATTGCAGGGAGGGTTATGTCTCACTATGGTTGTAGCAATTCATAGCCTTTGACTGAGGAGTACATTATAGAAGGTCCCTAGCCCCATTTATTGTCTTCTAACTTGTGCACCAAATCTGCATCGCATAGCTCCTCTTTAAGCATTGTTGTTTGTTGAAGGAGATGATCTGGTACATTGTTGAAGTTCCAATCTGTCCAGAACCCCATGTTGTCCCATTTCAAAATGTCATAAATGATATTTTCTCCTTTGTATTCTAGGAACTCGCAGATTTCATGCAGGTTGGTGTTTGATGCTAAAGGTGGATGCCCCATTATCCTGGGATGCATTACAGATTTTGCATGAAAAATCGAATTCCTTTGATACAGAGTTTCCATAACAGCGTGCTCCTCCTACTGTTGGCATTCTGCAGATTTCTAATTTTTGCATTCGGTATATATTTATGCCTCAGTGTTTTGCTAACAGGATGATTGGGATCATTGTGAATCTTCCACAATATTTTACAGCCCAATGTTTTGTTGGCAAGATCTGGATCTTGGATTTGAAGACTGCCTTCTCTTAGAGTTCACTTTGATGTCTCCCATTTGACCAGGTGAAATTTACATTGGTTCCCTTTTCCACTGTGCCACAAAAATTCTCTCATGATTTTGTTGATTGGCCCTGAAATCGACTTTGGTGCCATGAGGTAGGATGCTTGGTAGATTGACAAAGACGAAAGAACAGATTTTATCAGGATTAGTTTACCTCCATGAGTTAGCCATGGACCTCCCCATGCAGTGATTTTGCCTTTGATTTTGGTTAGTACTCCTTCCCACAGATTGACTTTGTTTGTGCCCAGTGTTAATGGCAGCCCGAGATAATTAATCTTATCCCATTTTGAATGTCCATTGAACCCCAGATTGAGAGATATTTTTTGTGTTTCATCCTCTTCTGCATTCCAACTATAGACAACACTTTTCCTTTCACTTATCAGTGCTCCAGATGCTTTGAAATAGGCTTGAAGAGTGTCCTTAAATGTAGAGGCTATTCTGTTAGAAGCTCCCCCTAGCATAAGGGAATCGTCTGTGAACAAAGCGTGATTTAATGGCTTAAGATCCTTCATTATTCTCAAACCTGGGGCAGATCCTCCTATCTTGTCCTTCTCCATCTTTCTGTTGAGCGTGTCTGCCATTAAAATGTATAGAAATGGAGAGAGGGGACATCCCTTCCTTAACCCCCTCGAGGTTTTGAAAAAATCAGTTGGCCTCCCATTTACCAAAGGGGCTATCCAAGGGTTGTTGGTGTAGGATTTAATCAAATTTACAAACTCTTTCTCAAATCCGAAGGAGAGGAGAACTTGATATAGGAAGGATAGCTTTACTCTATCAAAGGCATTGGCCATGTCTAACTTGATCAGCATGCCTTTCTCTTTTCTGAGGTTACTGGAATGCATGGTTTCCTGGACTTGGATTACATTGTCCAGAATGTGTCTCCCTTTGATGAAGCCTCCTCGCGAATTTGAGATGAGTTTTCCCAACAAAGGCTTTATTCTATTTGCAAGGAGTTTTGAAATTATCTTGTAAGAGGTGTTACATAAAGAGATTGGCCTAAACCTATCAAAGGAGACAGGATTTGTTTCTTTCGAGATTAATGCAAGGAAAGTTGAATTGGTACTACCACCCAATTTTTCTTTCTATAGGAATCCTTTTATGATTTTGGTAAGATCTGGTTTGATGATATCCCAGCATATCCTGTAAAAATGAATGGTAAACCCATCTGGCCCTGGGGCTTTTCAGGGTCCATGGACCAGATGATTTTGCTAATTTCTTCTTCATTGGTTGGCTTCGATAATGTTGTGTTGTCCTCTTTAGTGACCAATTCTAGAATGTTCTTGAGGAATTCTTTATTTCCTTCTTCACTGTCATCATTCTCTTTGTTGTAGAGTTGGTGGAAATGTAAAGCAATAGCAGCTTTTATTTGATCTATTCCTTTGCAGAGCCTCCCATCATTGGTTGTAATCTCTGTGATGTGATTCCTAGAGAGACGTGCTCTACATTGTCGATGGAAGTAGGTTGTATTTCTATCTCCATCTTCCATCCAAAGACTACGGGACTTTAATCTCCAATATTCTTCTTCATTTATAAAGGAGCAGAATGTTTTACATTGGGTTGCTTTCTCCTTTTCCAATTATGTTTTAGTTATATCTATTGTATCCATTTCACTCTGCAGATTTTCCAGTTGTTGCATTGACTCCTTTCTTTGGTTATTGGGAGTGCTTGTTGGGAGTTTGCTCCATTCCTTGAGGGCCTTTTTTGCTATTTTTAATTTTTGTTCCCATACATAGTTGGGAGAGCCAGTGACTGAGGTGGACCATGCCAGTCGGACCATCTCTGTAAAACCTCTCTTTCCTTTCCACAGGGGACTGAATCTAAAATAAATTGGCCCCAATTTCTCTTCCTCCTCTAGCAATAGCAGGATGGGTTTGTGGCCCGACGTAAGCTTGGGAATAATGGTTGTGGAGATAAGCTTACTTTCCAACAACATAGTGCTTTGGACCAAGAACGTGTCCAATCTGGCATATATGTGATCTTCCTCTGTCCTATTATTGGTCTAGGTGTAAAGCCCTTTTCTTGGTTTAAATTCCATTAGGTCCCATTGTTGTATCATGTCTTCTACTACATAGATCATTTGATCCTTGTTGTTCCTACCTCCTCTCTTTTCTTTTTCATTCATCACTAGGTTAAGGTCTCCAACAATGATTATGTTGTTTGGGGATTTCAGTTCTAGAAACTCATTTAATGTTTTCCAACAATCTTTCTTTTCAGAATACAATATAGATACATATAAGTTGAATAATGCGATGGTTAACTTACTTGCTGTGTGCTTCAGCTCTGTGAAACTCCATTGTTGAGTATTGTAGGAGTTGACGAGCCTGAACTGATCTTCCTTCCACAAGGTTTCTATTCCTCCAGAAGAGCCCCTTGTGCTTATTGCTTTTCCTATATTGTTCTATCATTTCTTTTTGTTGATCTCTAGAAGGGATTCCCATTCGATTTTTGTCTCTTGGAGCATGAGGATGTCTGTTGGTTCCGCTTTCATTAGGTCCTTGACCGCTTCAATTTTCAATGGATTCCCCAAACCTCTGCAGTTCCAAGAGACAATTCTCATTACTTACTATTGCGGGTGGTTGGGCCTCTTCCTTTTGGGGGCCTTGTCCTTGTGTTTCTACCAATTGAAATTTCTATAGTAGGTTGACTTCCCTGGGTCTTTTGTCTTTCTGCTTCTTCTTCCCTTGCTTCTCTGCGAGACTTTCTTCCGACTCTTTTGGCTAGCCTTTCTAGGATCTCATCCTTCGAGGAGCTTGGTGATTCTAATACTTTCTTTCTAGCTATTTCGACGTATGAGGGAGAGGGGGCTACTTCCAGAGTTCCCATTGTTTTCTCTTGTTCCTCTGTGCCTTTCCCGTTTGGGGAGGTCTTTAATTGTTCACTGTTATCCATATTTGCTTCTGATTCTTCTATGGCATTGCAAGACTCTACATTTTGAGATCCTGATTTCGACATGGAATTGGAGATCCCGTCTTTTTTTTCTTGCCCCGATGGAACGGGATTGATTTCCTTTGTTATTCCTTTGCTTCTAGGTTTTGTTGTCCCTATTTTCTGCACTTTGATCCATTGATCTGCTTTCGCGGTCTCACTCTCTTCTACGTTCTTTTTTTTTTTTGCATGTCTTGCGAAATAGCTGTAGCCATGGCAGTGCCGACATTTGAAGGGTAACTGCCCATAATCTAACTCTTGTATATGCATCCAATCTGCAACAATTAGTTTGATTGCCTCTGGTAACCCTACTTCCAAATCAACCTCCACACAGATCTGTGCGCATGAGTACTAGTCTTTTCGCACTGCTTGGTCTATATACCTTCCAAGCGTATTGCCGATAGCAAGCAATTATTTTTTATTCCAGCAATGTAAAGGGAGATGAGGTAGGTGGACCCAAACTGGAACGGCGGATGGCACATCCTAGGCTGGATCAAAGTCAGGGGTCCATTTGTTCAAATATAAACCCTAAGGCCCCATGAAGTATGGATCATTTCTGAATATGAGGTTTTTGTCCTCAGGGCTTTCTAACGCAAATACAAAATATCCTTTCCCTACAAAGTGACTCTTGATTCCTTCTGAGATGGGCAACATCCAGTTCCTCTGCACCCAAGCTTCAATGGATTTGGGAGAGGGCCAGAGCCCGATAAAATGCCCGATCAGTCCTCTATCTGTGAGATTGACTGTCAATCTACATGTTTCTTCTATTGGCAATTCCACGATTGGGATGCAGTCCAACTTCTTTACAAATTTTTGCTATGTTGCTGACAACGGTCTTTCGGAGGCTCCAGCAACCATCTTCCTGTAAGCTTCAAGTTCTGGGA
>JZKD02S1746058.1:251993-272225 GCA_000966675.3 Picea glauca | reverse complement strand
TAAAATCAATTATGGGTAAATAAAATATAATAAAAAGACTTATCACCTTAAGCCCCCTCTCTCGTGGAATCATATCCCCCTATCTCTTTTGTCCTTGTCCATCTTGCAGCTAGCAGTGTATTTTTTTTATTAATGTATATATATATATATATATATATGTATCTATGTATTACATTTCCTAGGCACTCTGGCCCCTTTTCAACTTTACCTGCTCACCAGCCTAAGTCACAATTACATAATACATTATAGTTCATAGGGATTAAAAACAGGGTGTTACATCCCCCTCCCCTTATTTTGGCATTGTCCTTAGTGCATGAAACCATTTCGATGTTATTAACATTACAAATATAGGCCCTCTGGCTTTAATCCATAGAGGCAATCCAACCAACTCTTATATACATAGGCACTTTGGCCTAAAATTAAACATGTATACATAGGCATTCCGACCCAATCATGTATAATGATCTTCATAATTTGTATTTATGGAAGCAGTTCCAACCAACAAGATCTCCTTCCCTATCATCCTGCGTGACTCAAAGAAATGGACCTCTTTCTTTGCCATGTAGTCCCTTAGGTTGTTCCACTTCTCTCCAGGGATCTATTGCACTCAACTAGGAAGTTTCAGAGTTGTGGTTCCAAGAACTCTAGCTGCAACAAGTCCATTGGAATTTCTTAATTTTATTCCTTCATCTTAGAGCTTGATTTCCTTGTAGTGCTCTTTTTCCCAAGCTTCCATCTTGCATAGCCAACATCTCATTTGTATTATACACATAAATTCATTATGAGATATCATTATAACAATTTTCAATCATACATGTCAAATTTGTTTTATACAGGAAAATAAAAATTTCAAAGCATGAGCTTCCTGCTCATAATTCATTTGGCTCTTGCAATTGTAGGAATCAATGTTTATTATGTCTTACAACAATTCCATACCCATTACCATTATTCATGCAATTTTCTCAACCTTCAATCAACCGAACGAATTGTTAGCATATCATAACAATTTTTTTAATTTCTCAAATATGTTTATATACAAGAAATAAAATTCCCAGGCATACAATTTATGCTCATAATGTCTGGCTCTTGCAACACCAGGAATTGGTATTCCTTATAGGAGTACATTCCTTCCATATCCAAGACCATTCTACCTGTAATTTCCTCAATTTACACTCAACCAAACAAACTGTCAGTATCTCATGTACAAGATATATATTTTTTCATGGTAATAATTCAAAACAAATTCACAAAATGATATTAGAATTGTTTACAAATACAATTCAATCACTTCCATTAATACAACTATCAATTGGAATGAACCCATAATTCTCTATAGATGTATTATCAACCAATATTTTATTTCTTCTATCTGTCAATATTTCTATCACTTTGTTCCCCTGATAGAGATTTTCGATAATTTATCATTATGTAACTACTTTAACTTGCAACTTTCTTGTTGCAATATCTAACAACTCTTGAAGTGTTTTCAACTTCATGAGTTAGAAATACTCACATCATTTCATTTGTTAGCATAATCATTTCTATGTTATATAATATATACATGCATTCACCAAAATGCATTGAATAATTCATGTAATATCACTTGTAAGATTTTTAATAGCTCCAAAAAGTGATCTCAACATTGTAACAAACAACAATTCAATCACTTTAAACTAGTATTCATATTAAATATAATGCACCTATCCATCATTAGGTATTTTCAACATCACAAGATTTTCATAATGCAACAATTAATTACTAAATAAAATAGAAAACAATGTGCCAATACTCATGGCCACATTTACATAATGCATCCCTACATTGACTACATAATACCACATAACTATGTCATGCATTCACCAAGGTGAGTTGGAAGGTCTAGCCAACACCTCAACACATCATCCACAAATAGCCTACTTCTTGCCTGAATATTTGGATACCTTCATTTTCAACCCAAACACAACACCGATAATATAATTCTTAAGTGTTCTTCAGTTTCGACAAAGAGGTTGTAGTCCAAACATCAACTATACAGTAGATACCATTGAGCACCCACATAATGATATAGCCCTTCCATATCCAACCATCTCATGGTATCACACATGACTAAATATATGGATATTTATTGTTATATCAAGTGTATGTCTCATTACTTGACTTGGTTATGATCCAATAACCAATCATAACACAATATGCAACTAACATTTTATCTAAATGCATTCTAGCATCAACAAAATTTATATACTCTAGGCCTTCTGTTGGAGATACTTCACACACACCTAGGATTTATTTTTCCTAAGGTTTTCCCTATGTTTACTAGTCATTATTCAGTCTCCTATATTCTAGAGAGAATATTCTCTTCAATTCACACTTCAATTTGATCAGTTGAGTGGAGTCTAGATGCCACATTGGGATCATCACCATGAAACAATGGGATCATCACCAGCTAATGAGCATTGTCCTTGGTATTATCACCAAACTAGCATATTACTCATGATTCCCTGATCTCCCCCTCACTTCACTATGTTTCTGTCAGTTAACTGAAGACTGAGAGACTAGTTAAATCAAACTAGGTGCCAATTCACTTCTGTAACTGCCTCAAAGACTAGACTAGGTGGCAGTTTAATCATGTAACTATTGGTGTGTATACAAATCACTCTATACAACCACTCTGGAACATTGGTGTCTCCTCCAGTGAGCATGAGTTGAGTTATACATAGTATATCATGTGTAAATTATCATTCATTCATTTGGTTAATGAGAGTTCTTCCATTCTTTCTCTCATGTTTGTCTTCTCTCATATTTTCTCTGTAAATTGTGTATATCATTTTCTAGCTAGATCTATTATGTGCAGGTTCAAGAAATTTACATGGTATCAGAGCCGACGAACTGCTAGGGAAAATACACACCATATTATGTTTGCAGGTGCTGAAGATTGAAGACAACGAAAAAAAATGGAATTTCCAAAAGAATTCATTCTTACACCATACAATTTATTTGCATGGAAGAGAAGATGATAATGCATATTCGAGGTAGAGGATTATACAGGTTAACCATGAACACAGAGACAAAACCAACATCGGGCCATAGAAAAATACAAGTATCTAAATCGAATGGATGAAGCGTTTGAAACAATTTGTAGTCTCATTTCTCATGAACTCCTCTTTCACATATCCTCCTGTAAAACCCCCAATGAAACTTGGACCACCATGGAAGGGATTTTTGGAAAATAGGACGATATGAGAGGACACATGCTCGAGGTGGAATTTCTCACTTTGGATCAAAAAACCTTCGATAATCTCCAAGATTTATTTACCAAATATAAGGATTTGTTGTCTCAACTCAAGGCTTGCGGGATTGATAAATCTAAGGAGGAGAAACAAATGGTTCTTACCATTCCCTCCAAACTTGGTATGGAATACTCAATGTTTGTATCTACATTTCATTCACTTAGGATCGCCTCTGGAGCCACCTGGACGATGCTCTCCCTTGAGGCCTTTATTGAGTCTCTAACACAAGAGCATAACAAGATCATCAATATGGGAAAAATCAAAGGCCCAAAGGCGCATTCACTTACTATGCAAGATGGTAGTGTTCATCAAAATAAGAAATCTAAAGACAAAGAAAAAATGAAATCACATGAAAATCCAAAGAAGGAAGGGTACTCAAAACCCTTCAACAATGCCCGCGGATCCAAAGGTGGAAAGGGAAGAAAAGGGGACAAATGCACTTACTGCCATAAAGTATTCCATCCATAATCCACATGTATGAAAAAACATATATATCAAATGTCCCAAATAATTCAACAAAACAACCTTGGAGATCGCATCCTGAAGGGTTCCAAGAAGAAGAAGCCAAAAGATCAGAATCTCAAGAAAGGAAATTCTAGCCATGCTTTGATTGCCATCAACTCATCTCCCAATGCTTGGGTCGTAGATTTAGAGGCATCACACCACATAATAGCCCCAAAATAAGTATATTCTTCATTGGATTCTTGCAAAGTTCTTCCTATTCTAATGGGGGAAAACTCTCCAGTTGAGGTCACCGACAAAGGAAGAATTGAACTCACAAACGAAATCTTCGAGAATGTTTCATCACATCTACATAAAGGTTGACTTTTCCCCATTTCTTTTAGTGTTAATTAATGTGTAAAATAAAAATGCAATATTTACAATTACTATTCTCTACATTATGTATTTATTTTTTATGTTTTAGATTGTTAAGTGATTTTTTGTTACCCTCGTCAAATATTTTACCTCACACATATCGAGATTTACATGCCATTATGAAAGAAATTGGAATGGAGTATCAAAGTATAGATACTTGTCCTGATGATCATATTATATGGTATGGACAACATGCATCGAAAAACAAAATGCCCGGTATGTGGTATCAGTAGATATCGAACAAATCAAGTAACAAAAATAGTCCCTCGAAAGGTTCTCCGGCATATTCACATAATTTTGCGTTTGCAATAAATGTTCAGGTGCCAAAGCATAGCACAGTTTATGGATTACCATGCATGAAAGAGAATTTAATATGGTGTTATTCGAATGCATGCAAATGGTTATGCATTTAAGGAAATTGCTGCAAAATGGCCATAATTTACAGATGAACCTCGTAATGTTAGGCTTTCATTGGCAATTGACAGTGTTAATCCATTTGGAGAGCTTTAGTTTTTTTACTCAGTGTGGCCCATTTTTTTTTATAAACAATAACATTCTTCCTTCGATATCAATAAAGAGGGAGCACATAATGTTGACAATGATTATTTTAGGTATTTGCTTACATTAATTTTTCGAATTTAAATTTTTCATTTTTCTCTTTTTTTGCATAACATCTTTTATTTATTTATTTATGTATATATACATACCATGGTAGTAGTTTTGTGTAATTTCAAACAATTAGGTAAGTACCAAGTTAAAGATATGAATTTGTATATCGATCCTCTTATCGACGAGCTACTAAAGTTATGGGAGGGCATAACTATGTATGACATATGTAAACCAATTGGGCAGAAGAGATTTCAATGGTGTGGAATACTTTTATGGACAATTCATGATGCCCCGGGACTAACACATTTTTTTGGTATGTAACGTTCCATATTGCATGCTTGAATAGTATATAATTAATTGAGTATATCATGCATGTTGTTTAAATAATCATTTCGTATATCAATAATTCACATTAATCCATTTGTTGCAGGTCTTCAAACAAAGGGTGAATTTTCATGTCCAGTTTGTGGTCCTAATATGAAATATCATTGGTCAAAAAGTTTAGGAAAGGAGGTGTTTGATGAGTATAGACACTTCCTCTCTAAGAACCATAAGTATAGTACTACTGAAAAATATCTTTTCAATGGGAAACATGAGACTAGACTAAAACCACAAAGAATGACACCTCACCTATGGAAGTTGGCATATGACAGAATTAATCCTCGAGGTATGCATTTTGTTTATGTATCGTAAATGGAATCATATTTTGAAATTCTATTTTAATTATTCATTTTATTTTACCGCATTTGATAAATAGTGTTCTAATTTTTTTATGCTTCACCAATGTCGCCGTCATGAAGGTAGTAATAATGGGCTTCCACGAGGAATGAAATGTTATCCCACTCAATTAATGAGGTTTCCTTACTATAATTACCTAAAAATAGTTCATTTATTTGATACAATGCATATCGGGAAGAGTGTGACAGAAACATTATGGAGAATCACAGATGGCGGGAGGGATAAAGAAAAAATTGTCAAAATTTGTAATGACATTCAGGAAGCCAATCATGCAATGCAAAGTGTGATCCGATCAAATACCGATGGAGACCAAAATAACCTTCCATGGTTATTAACAGAGCAACAAAGCAATGGTGTAAAAGTGGTCATTCAAAAAATTAAATTTGCCACGGGTTTTTGTTCAAACATAAAGAATATCTTAACGAAGAAAGGTAAATTTGGTGGGGTAAAAACACATGATTGGCATACCTTCATTAAGGTAATTAATCATTTTAGTATTCATATTTATATATTGGTCGTACACATTTTTTGAGATTTTTTTTTTCTAGTTTTGAACAAGTAACGATTTGTTTTTATTGTTATAGTATGTTATACCTCTATCTCTCCCAAACAACTTTGACAACAATGTCAAAAAAGCTATATATGATCTTGGAAAATACATGAGGTAAGTAGCTGCAATATATCTGCAAAACAAAAAATCAATTTTTTGTTGTACTTAATGACATGTGTTTTACTTGTAATATAATATGTATTATGTTTTGTTGAAAGATGTTATTTTCTTGTGTCGTGATCTGTAGATGGTTGTCATTGAAAGAAGTCCATGAAGATGATATAAAGTATTGGAAGAGAGAAATTCCTCGGCTAATCTGTGAAATGCAGAAGTATCTACCTCCAACATTTTTCAATTCACAAGAACACTACCTCATACACCAAGTTGAGGAGATTGAAATATGTGGACCTATACACACAATGTCAATGTGGATGGTGGAGAGGCACTTGAAATCATTGAAGGCTTTGGTTAGACAAAGAGCACGTCCTTAGGGTTCTATGGTGGAGGGATGCATGGTATATAAATCCATGGTGTATATTAGTCAGTATCTTCCTAAATTAGCAGTGCAAGATATGCATGTAGTGAATTGCATTTGGGATGTGAACTCCATCAAAAAATTTGAAAGGGAGCAGTTGTTGGGGAAAGGTACAACAAAGAAAGTGAGAGGTAATTAAACTGTAGATATTTTTAATAAATATATATTTTTTCATTTTTTCGTGTATATGATCATACTCATTTAATATTTATTCTTTCATCATTATTAATACTTACCATGGTTATAACTAATATTTAATATTGGTGAATTGTGATTTTTTGATCAGTCAGTTGCTCAAGATTGGGATGCACTACATTTATACATTGCAAACAATCTTGACTGGATGAAGGTATAGATTGATAGATGTAAAGAACATCATGGTGATAGGTTATCATGGAAAGAACTGTCTGAATTGGTTAGAGAAGCTCGTCCTAATGGACATTCCGATGTTAGAAAGAGGGAAATAGATTTATCATATTGTTTGAAAGATGGATAGGCAAGAAAATTCACCCATTTTATTCAGTTATTTTATATTATATTAATGTGACTGTAGCTGTATTTTTTTCATATTATACTTTCCAAGTTATATAAATTTGTTTATTATTAATTGACACTGCATCTTTTACATGTTTGGCATATTGCAATTGAAACACCACAAGACTATGTGGTGCAATGGTCGTAAATTTCACATCAAACAGTTGGATGAAACCAGAAAAACTTCTTATAGTGGGATAAATGTAGTATTCCAGGTTACCAATGTTTCCTCTAGGAGTGACAAATGTCCTCGAGAATCTGAAAATAGATACTATGGGTTTTTGAATGATATAATTGAGTGTGACTTTAATTCCTTCAAATTAGTTTTGTTCGATGTCAAATGGTATAGGTTACAAATGCATGAACATGATGAGGAAAGAACCATTATTCAACATGCCAATGGATTTCTGATTATTAAAACAATAGTTTTTGAACAAGAAAATGACTGCTATGTTTTTCCAAGTCAATGTAAAAAAGTTCTTCACTCAAAGGTTCTAGGTAAGAGGGATTGGTCATTTGTTGTTAGATATGATCTAAGAGGAAGGCCAGTAAATTATATTGTAGATGAAGAACATGATATTGAAGAAGAAGATGATGTAGAGATAGAGAAGGAAGAATATGGGTCGACAAATGAAGAAGATGAACCAGGCATAGGAGACAATGCGCCAGTTCTTGATGATGATATCGATGAAGATATGCTCGAAAATTACATTGATGATGATGATGATATCATCAATCCTTTCAACATTGTTTTTGAACCAGATGTTGATACAGATGTCGAGTTGGATGATCAATAATAAGATATAGAAGAAGGATGATACAAATGTTGCATTGGTCGATGAGGTACGTAACTAGATATTTTAATTTGTATGAATTATTCTCTTTAAATAATTTTTTATGTGGGCTAATTACATGTTTTTAAGTTTTATTTCATTTTTGTTTTGGTAGTTTATATGCATGATTGCTATGTTTCTTTTGTTTTCTTTCTATTTTATAGATTGGGTATTGGGAAATTGAGAGCAATGGGAGGGATGGGAGGGGCCATATGAGATTCCACCTTCACGTGGTTTGTCTTGTTTAGTAGAGAAAAGATTATTCTCGAAACCAAGAGAATTTAATTCATTCATATTTATACTCAAATATCACTCACAGACCCACTCTATATACTATCTCATCTCGTTCATGTTTCGTTTTAATTTTTTAGGTCGAATGTTAAAGGAAACAAATATCAAAAGACATTGTACTAGGGCTAGAGTACATGATGGGAAACAGTGACCTGTGAATGGGGCCAACGTTGAAATTTTTCAAAATGTTTTTGTATGCACTGAAATTTGACATGGATACTCTGTTCAAATTTGACATGCACCGAAATTTGACATGGATAGTCTATTCCATGTCAAATTTCAAGATAGTTCCGAAAACAATTCTATAGAAGGGAATGACAAACATTGACAATGAGACGTGCATGATGAATGTTGATGCAAATGTGGATGATCTCAAATATTATGTGGGGACATCATACATCCTTGAGTCTTGAAACCCTCCCATACTATCAAGGCATGTGTCTAGTCTAACCATGTCAATTTTTTACGGATACAAGAACATATTGAAGAAATTTCAACGTTGGCCCCATTCACTGCTCACTATATGGGGTTGGTGCATGACATTTGTGGTGGGTGAATTGGAAGTTCCATGACATTTCAATAGATTTCCAACAAATATTATACATATGGAAACGACAAATGATGACAATGACAAATCCATTATTAACGTTGATGAAAAAATGGATGATTTCAAAGATTATGTGGGGACATCGGACATTCTTGAGTTGTGAAACCCTCACATACCGTCAAGGCATGTGTCTAGTCTAACCATGTCCAATTTCGATGCATACATGCAAAGTTTGAAGAAATATCAACGTTGGCCCCATTCACTGCTCACTGTGTGAGGTCGATGCAAGATGACATTGGTGATGAGTGTATTGGAAGTGCCATGACATTTCAAGAGACTTTTGACAAACAATATATAGATGGAAATAATGAATTATGACAATGAGACATCCATTATATTGAACATTGATGCAAACAGGGAAAATCTCAAATATTATGCGGGCACATCAAACATCCTTAAGTCTTGAAACCCTCCCATACCATCAAGGAAACTATCTGGTATAACCATGTTGAATTTCAATGCATACGGGAACAGATTGAAAAAATTTCAACGTTGGCCCCATTCACTGTACACTGTGTGGGTTCAGTGGAAGAAATTTGTGATGGGTGTATTGGAAGTTCCATGTCAAATTTCAAGATAGTTCCAACAATGATTCTATAGAAGGTAATGACAAGTGATGAAAATGAGAGGTGCAACATGATGAACCCCTTATAATTCATAACCACTATCCTCTATAATTTAACCCCTGTAACCCCTTACCTCCAACATGCATAAATGTTAACTCTTAACTCATATAACACACTCATAGGCTTGCAAACAACCCACAGAATGGACTCATGTGTTGGCTCGAGCACTAGTCATTAATCAAGGCTCTTGAGCTCAAGAATA
Source organism: Picea glauca (assembly GCA_000966675.3). Lineage (NCBI taxonomy): Eukaryota > Viridiplantae > Streptophyta > Pinopsida > Pinales > Pinaceae > Picea > Picea glauca. The sequence goes on along the minus strand of JZKD02S1746058.1, from coordinate 262,534 downwards.
TTCAACAATATCTTGAGGCACAACTTGTTTTCATTCCTTGACCATGGTCAAGATCCTATGATATATACTTAGTGCAAAAAAACTCCTAATGGAGTCCATATATTCCAACTCTTATGTTAAAAACCCCTTATTTGATAAGGCTTGTGTTATGGTAATTTCCAGGTGTTGTTCATGGTGAATGATCCTAAGAAGTGATGTTTAGGGAATAAGGTCCAAGTTTTTTCCTCCTGGCCTAGCCATGGAATTTGAGATCAATTCAGTTAGGGATTAAGACCCTTCTTTCCCCATTAACCTGCATGTTAATCCCTCAGGACCCAATTCTATTGTACTTGTATCCCTTAAATAGTCCAAAAATAACCTACAAGGGTCCTATGTGATGGCTCAAGGACTCGTCCAACACTATATCCTAAGAAGTTGTGTGGGTTGTAGTTGTTTTCCATAGAAGTTAATCCTAAGAAATTTCACTTAGGGAACAAGTCCCTTATTTCCCTCCCTTGACCTTGGTTAGACCTTAACACCCATTCTTGGTTCAAATTAAAACTAACTTATTCATGGTGCCCAAATTCCACTTTGAGGTGAATGATATGTTACATAGGTCATGAACCAGCTAAGACCCATCCATGATGAATAATACCTCATAATGTCACCCATATTCAACTTGTATGCCAAATACTCCCTAGAGAGGACTCTGTCATGGTTTTTAGGTGTTTTCGATGGTGGTTGAGCTTGAGAAGGTTTATTTATGGCTTTAGGCCATTGTTTCCAACTTTCCATGTTTATGCCTCTACACCCATTTTCAATGTACAAAACCTAATTGTGATGTCTATATCCCTCTTAAAGGCCAAAGTTCTGTTATGCTGGTTTGAGGACTTGTTCAAGGCTTTTGATCTTCAAAGTCTTCAAAAATATTATAAGGCACTTGTTTTCATTCTTTGATGATAACTAAGGTCTTGTGACCCATCCATGGTCTTGTGTGGTGACCTGAGGACTTGTTCATGGTGCTTGAGCTAGATATGATATGTTTGTGGCTTGAGTTTTTGTTTCCCTCCCTTGACCATGGTTAAGGGATTGAGGCTTGTTTCCCTACCACAACAATGGTCAAGGCCCCGAGACCCATATGTAGTATGCAAAACATATAAATGGCACTCATTTCCAAATATTATTCCAAAGACATTGAAGTGAGAGCTCATGTCATGGTTTCTAGGTGTTTTTCATGGTACATGATCATGATAAAGTTCAATTATGGATTAAGTCCTTTACTCCCATGATAAATTATTTTAATTGGAAAGTTGATGAAATGGTTGAACGTTGCAGTGAGAGAAATGTTGAATGACTTTTCTATAGAAATTCATGCCACCACAGATTAATAAACTCTTTATATATGTAGTATCAGAGGGATTGGGCCAACCCTAAAGGAAATTGACCTGTCTAACCACCATTTCGGAATCGCCAAAGACAACCAAATTTTGAATGTTCATATCTAAAGATTTTTTGAGGCCCTGTAATAAAGCTTCATATTCTGTTGTATTATTCATACATTCAAATTCTAGCCTACATGCAATCAAAGTTTTGTTACCTGAGGGATCAATAATAACGCAGCCTGCACCTTCTCCTTCTTTGGACTTTGACCCGTCAAAATAAAGAGACCAAATTTGATTTTTATCGGGTGCATGAGACCATTATGTAGAAGCTGCTGGCTACACATATGCTACAATCTCGGACTATTGTTCAGGGTTAGTAATAGTTGAAGTCTCGGCCATGAAATTGCCGAAAAAGGTATCCATCCCTTGTATTTTGGGTGAATCAGCAAAAGGTGTAAATGGTTCATAAGGATCATTTAAATCTGTGACTGTGAGCTTAAGGTAGTGTTCACGATTTACCTTGATCTTGTTGGGCTTGCCGTTCTAAGGGTAGCCACAGGTGAGACCAATCCGTCGTGAAGTATTCATGTATCTACTCTGACCAGTCCCTACTTAAAAATAGACCATACACTTCTGGAATATCCACAACAATAATATCAATCACTTGATGAACTTTGGGGTTAGACGATAATCTTATAAGCACATTCCTTAATTCGCCTATGACTTTAACACTAGTTCGATCAAGCTAGATGATTTTTAAAGTGGATGGTTCAACTTCAGCATTTAGCTTCTGACATACAAACCATGGCATCACATTGGATGATGCTCCTGAGTCTACCATACAATTGTGCACGTTTCTATTAAAGATTTTGAAAGTTAACAAAAATGGAGGTACATTTCTGCAAGTACTAAGGGTGGAAGCTTGTGGCTTTTTACTCACAGTCTCTAAAGCTAATTTATCAACATTTGTTACATTATTTATAGGAAGGCTTCCTTTATCGTGAGGATTAGAATTATTCTTAGCAGAAATCTTCTGAGGAACTCTGTTCTGTACAACCTTGTTACTGTTTGAATTACCATTTTTGCTATTCTCTGCGATATTTTGTAACATTTTTTGTAGTAGAAATGGAAATTTTAATAATTCATAAACATAAATGTTTTCCCTTAACTTTTTTATATCTTCAACTAAATCATAATTTAAGTTGGGGTTTACATGACTCTGTTTAGTCTCAACTGGTTTAGATTTGGGGGAAAAGTCGTAGTGTTTTCGGAAGACGGTTTGTTTGTTGTCTTACTCCTAGTATTGTAGGGATGTACTGTCTCGAAGTTAGCTTGAAAAATGTTATCTGAGAAGTGTCCAAAAATGTTCGGAGAAGATTCTTCTTCTGTGACTGTCTCTTGTTCCACTACCTCTTCAGGAATCTCAGGAGGCATCAAGTTATCCTGGGCTTCTAGAATCGTTTGAAGGGTGAATTGCAAACTTTCTAGATTTAGGCCCTCGATATTTGGATTAGGTCGATTGGTGGGAAAAGGCTTCCTGAATGGGGGTTTGTAGGGCCCTTTTCTCGAAGAAGCTTCTCCGGTCGTCCTTTTCAAATCTATAACTTGATTTGACAGTTTTTGAATGACTTTAGTTAAGTTTTCTAAATCCGAGCTTTCAGGTTGTGTTTTATTTTGAACAGGTCGAGGGAGGATTTTGATCTTCTTTTTGGAAGATGAACTAGTCTCTGGTTCATTGCTAGTAGTGTCCTTTAAACTAAGGATGTCTTTTTCAATCTGGCTAGCCTCTTTGAAGGCCTCTAACAACATGGCTTTCTTATATCATTTTACCCAAATGGCTATACTTTTATGCAAGGCTTTAGTATAGTATGCTATGACAAGATTCTTGGCAGGCATCGAATCTGTAGGGATTTAGTTCTTTAATGTTAAGAATCTTTGGTTAAAGTCTTTGATTTTCTCTTTGGGGTTCATTCTTAAACTAGAAAGCTCCATGAATAGAACTTATGGGGAGTTATCGTCACCGAATTTCTCCAAAAAATAGGATTCGAACTTATCCCAAGTCACGATGGTATGGGGTTGTTAGGAAAAGTATCAGGTAGAGGCATTGCCCTCGAAAGTATAGGGGAACAACTACAGACTATGTCTTCATGCTCGACATTACGGAGTCTAATGGCTAACATAAACTTTTTAATGTGGTCTTCGGCGATCTGTTTAGAGCTAGGTTCAAACTTAGGAAGCCACTTCTTCGGATGTTTGGGTAAGGGATGCTGAGGCCCGGGTATGACCACTGCATCCTGGTCAAGCCAGGCTCTGGCAGGATTGTTCTGATTAGCCATTGGTGTAGGCGGTGTGGAAGGCTGAGAAGGGGAACTGCTTTCATCAGAAGAGTCTTCTCCAGAAGAAGAAGGAGATGATGGAGGTGGTGAAGGTGGTATTCCAGATCCTCCTGCAGCAGGAGTGAGGATTGGATCTGTAGGGTTTAAAGTGAGGTTAGTGCCTCCAAGTTGTTCTCTGATATCAGAGAAATCTAAAGGTTGGTCTAAAGGCCGATTCGGTTGCCTTAAACGGGTGAAGGAACTATGTGTTCTTAAGAGAGATTGGCAGACAATCTCTTGTAGGTCACCACCTGTAGGATTTGGGGTTACTGGTTCAACTGTGATCCGTAGATTGTCATTTGATGTGGTTGTTGTTTGAGGGACGATGTTGTCATTTGAATGACTTCTTGTCACTATAGGCGAGCGGTTAGGTGGTGGAGGAGTATTATGACCACCTCATGCCATTAATAATTTTTAGGCCCTCCTTCTAGCGCCATTTGTTGACGGGCGAAAATGAATGCTCGTTAACTGCAGGAGTGGATCTGGTCCAAGGTTGTCTAAATAACCCAAGCCGATTGGGATGATCCACCCCGACGGGTTTAGCGTCTCTGTTAGCTGATCTAAGTCCTAGGAAAATGAAAGAAAACTAACTAAAGGAACTAATCTAAATGAAAACAACAATTAAAGCAAACTAATAAACAAATCTGAAATAAATATATACAGTCTATTGTCTAATATTATACAACAATAATTCTATGAAATTAAATGTTCAATTATCAACAGAATTAGATCCCAACCACAAATGTACAATATTTACAGATCACAGATTTTAAATCGAAAACTTGAAAAAAAACATTTGTGAGATGTCCTATGACAGCAGAGCTATTATTTTTGAATTTTATAATTTTATAGAACAAAAATAAAATGACAATTATCAAAGCTGAATAATTAAAATAACAATCTATACTATAAAACTAAACTATACATCTATCTAAACTACTAAAAATTCTTGAATTTATTATCTATCAAATTGCAAATAATGATCTAACCTGAAGTAACGCTTTCCAATTTGTCTTGTGCAAAGTATCCAATTCAGTTGTTCGATGGGAGGAAACCCACACCAGATTTTCAACAAGCTTCTTGTAAACAGGAAGCAACAATGCTCTTTGAATGTAAATGATAGAACAAACAAGACATAAAACGACAACAATCTTATAATTTACAAACCATCACAATTAGATAAACCTGTATGCGAAGATTTGTACAAAATGATTCATTTAACGAAAAAGATAAACCTTTAATTCATTAAATTGAAACATAGTAATTGTTGTACTAAAATTGAGATACATAAGATATGGACATAATTTAAATCACGACGCATTAACATGTAATAAGTCTTGATATCTAAAGTAGTCAATGACTCAATCACAAATTAAAATGCACAAAACCTGAACGAAAGTATGATAAATTGAAAGCTAAAGCTGTTACAAAAGATCCACTTCCATTCGAATCTGTATCATCATAAATCCATAGTCTTTGTTCTCCCAATAGTCATGGGTTCATTACAAAAAAATAACAAGTATTTAAAGGCCATGGGGTAAAACATCCCTGTGGGAATTATCAAAAACAGTTTACAAAAAATCTGGGAACAATCTCCCAAGTTTCTATTTCTGCCTATGACTAACAACTTAAAACAAAACTATATCACAAAAACATGTTCTAAACTGCCATAGTATGTCCAATTTGTCAATGAAATTCGTAGGTACCTGTAGGTGGACAAGAATACACAAGTTTAGATAATGTTTTATTGATAAAATTAACAAAAATCTAAATTTTAAGACTAGCTACAGAATCTTGTGATTCTGTAGCTGGTCTAATTTGAAAACATAACCGTTTTAAATCAATCCAAAACTAACAGAAATATATTCGACCTATTAGACAAACATTTAATTACTAATTCAACACAAAGCAAATCGTTCATGCCAGAAGTAACCAAATCTTTATGCCAATTTGAAACAGACAGAAATCATGTTTAATTAACCGAATGGTAACAGGGGTATATGCAATATGTCAAACAACTTTTATTACTAATCTGGAGCAGACATAATCGTTTTGACAATTCAAAACCAACAAAATCATTTTTTGAATCAATTCCAATCAAAACAGACTATAATCGATCAAACAAATCTTTCGTATTCATTCAACACAAACGCAATAGTTTATGTCAACTCAGAACTTAACAAAATCGATGTTGAATCAAAACAAAACTAATAGAATCATTTCTTTTAATTCAAAACTAATAGAACCATATCAAACCAATCTTCAATGCATATATAAACGACTATGATAATTCAAGGCAGACAACATCGTTTCAGAATCAAACCAAAAGAAATGAATCGAACTAACTCAGGGCTGACACAATCGTTATACTAATGCAAAATCGCATCAATCAAAACATAGCTGTGTCCGATTTTAGCAAACAAATCTTCTGTACATGATTCATAACGAAATCATTTTTGATAACTCAAAAATAACATAATCGTTTTGAATCTATTAAAACGAACAGAACTAATTGAAAGAAAACATAATCGGCTAACCAAATCAAAAAAATCGATGTGAAAATACATACCTGGGCTGTAGGACACCGTTTCAGTCAGGATAACTTTGAATTGACAAAGGTCGCTACGGCCTCAACATTTCTGAAGACAATTGAACCCGTAGTCTTTTGCTTCTTCTCGTTGGCTTGTAGCCTGTCTCTTTCTTTTGACAATACTGTCACCCGTTCCTCCAATGATTTAATCTTATATTGCAATAGGGGAATGTCGGTATAATAATGTTCAAGCCAAGAATTGCATTGAGTGCAAGGTGGTTGATCTGGCCTTGGCATCATAGGTGAGGGTTATTTCAAGTTACCAGGGGTTTCATTGTGAAGCTTAATTCCTGGGAAGTTAGGGTCATTCTTGAGGCACAGAGGTAGGTTGGAAACATAGTCATAGGATTCCATAGAACAGAGGCCACGGGAGTAAGGGTATTCCTCAGTTAAGAAACATTCAATCTCGGAGTCCGAGTCCTCACTCAAAACTATTGGCTTCTGGTCAAAGTTTTGTTTGGGCTTGTTCCTCGCACATCTGGATATCCATCGTGCATTTTTCTTTCCCTTACTATTGACACCAATATCATCTTTTCCTTTCTTCCTCACATGCCTCTTAATGGTCTTAGTATTGCCTTTAGCACATGGGTCGGCCATGGTATCGGGTAGGTCAAGGTTGGGGCAGTTCAAGGGTTTGACAGGGGGTAGAAGGGTAGGAGGTGGCACGACTGGCTCAACCAGAGTTTTAGTAATCACAACTTTGTCCACTTGGACACACTCGGGAGTGGTGTTGGCAGCCAATTCAATTTTTTCAATTCCCCTTAAAGCTGCCTACACCTATGTCTCTTGAACTTCAAATTTCTGTCACATTTTGCAAACAGAAGACATTTTTATTTCATGCAACATTTGCTATTGGTTTCAATTTATATTTTTCACGACTGAAAGCGTGAAAACTCCCCCATCGTTATATGGACTGTCATGATATGATCATTGATATTCTAATCGGTGCTTATGCAAAAGCGCATGGGTCACATATGAGTTGATTTCATATTGAATGGCAATGTTTTATACACATAGCGTGTTGGTCAAACTTTTGGATTTTGAAATAACATTGGTTTGAATTATTACAGGCGCATATTCAAAACTATGGTTTTGATTCTATGTTGAACGATCGTGGTTTCAAACATTACATTGGCACATTGATAAAATTGTCCACTGTTTAAACCTTGGGTTGGCCGAATAGTGTTAATATTGGTTATGATTGATGGAACAGGGATGGTACTATGCCATTAATGTTTTTCATGGCGGTGAACTAACCCACCACCTTCGCACGCGCATATTGATTCATTCCCCTTTGAACACTTGCAGCTGTTAGTCTTATCGATTTTTACTCCTGTGTATTGTATGTTCAATCCAAACCCTACCATGAGCCCGAGCCATGGCGCTAGTCATGAGGGTTGAACCCAATGGCTGCCAGGCATTGTTGATGTTTGATGGTGCTTACAATGATCTTGAGGAATGCGGATGGCTCCCGTTCATTAGAAAGTTTGATGGCTATAACCCTGCTGTGGCTCGGCAATTTGCATTAACCTTCGATGGTTGTCGAGCCAAAGTTGGGGATGTGCAGTTGGAAGTTGATGAGAAATTTCTCAGTCGAGCTACCGGTCTACCTGCTGTCGGACAGAGATGGTCGAAAAATTGTAAAGTGGAGAATGTCCCGTGAACATTACTCTTTCAGTCATGAAGAGTGAGCTCCTGTGACAAGGGTTTGCCTGCAAACATGCTAAAGCAGCACTGGCACGACTTTCTCATGGTAACCAAGCAGTTCATTACCTGCAAGGGTAGGTATGGTTTCATTTTCCTGTATCACCTTCGGCTACTTATGGTTTTCATAGGATATGAACTTAATATGCCTTTCTACCTGCATAGGAGTCTGTTTAAAATGTCCAAAAGGTTCAAACGAAACCAAGATGAGAACAGCCTATTTCATTTTGGGTTAATTAAAATGCTGGTGGTTTATCATTTGGAATTACGTCGGGACTGTTGGAATGATTTTTTTAAACGCAATAGTTTTGATGAGTCAATCCCACCCTAGGTTGACAAACCTGTGGTGAGTGAGACCAAGTTAGTGCCCCCTGTTCCTTACAGTGCTCTGATACCTAAATCCCTACCCGAGCCATCTATTGACCTACCCAATTTTGTCACCACAGATGTGGAAAATGTTAAACCCGTGGCTAAAAAGCTCAAGACCAAACCTAATGCCAATTCTATAGGCAAGAAAAATGCTTGGTTAATCTCTCGCATGGCAAGAAACAAACCAAAAGCACCTGTCAACCCTGACCCTATTGTGCTCAGTGAAGAATCCTACTCGGAAATTGAACGTTTCCTAGCAAGTGAGTATCCCTATTCTGAAGGTCTGTGTGACAAACCCGCATATGATTTTGTCAAAAACCTACCACCGTGTTTATGAGATGATCCAAATTATCCCGGCATCAAAATGCCCTGTGAAACCCCTGGTGACTCGTCTAAACCCCCTCCTGTTCAATCTCAACTAGAAACTCCATCGTGTGATCAGTGTGGTGCATGGATGGAAAGGTATTACATTGATGTGCCAATCTTGCAATCAAGAATTCACGATCTGGAAGATCAAGTTGCAAAGCTCTCTAATCAAAAGGGTAAGATGCCATCCACTGATAAGAAGCAACAAACAACAGGTTCGATTTTGTTCAAGAACGTGGAGTCGGCAACGGCATTCGTCAATTCAAAATTGGCGTAGCTAGATCAACCTCACTAGTATGACTTTCACCTATTTATACGACAAATTCATAAACCCTGTTTACACCAAGGGTCTGCTCTGTCGCATAAGCATGCACTGTTGTATATAATTTAGTTTGATAAATCAATTTTCATTATTGTTTTAAGTTTTGATTGGGTTTGGTTTTGATTCAAGTGATCACGAGATAGATTTGATTGTTTCGATTTGGTTTGAATTGAATACTCTGTCGATTATTGAAGTTGTCAATATTTTCTAAACACGGGTCGTTTCTGGCATATCAGTTTCAAACACAGTTAATTTTTCATTCCAATTTGATCATATACGATATGTTTGGTAAATTATGGTTAACTATTGTATATTCCATGTCTTCTTCGAATACCATTCTGTGGATGCATGAATGAATTGCGAGTAGATTCGAATCATGACTGTTATATCCAACCTATCGATTCGCATAGTTTGACTGTATGATCAGTTTGATTCATATATTGTTTAGTTTTGATTTGGGAATGAAATTGATTGTGCCCAGGATTACGATGTGCTCTTATTTTTAGCTCAGTCACATTTCGATTTGGTTATTGCCCAGTTTATGGTTATCACTGTTGTTGATGGTTACGATCATTATGTGATCCTTTCTGATTTACTATATAAACGTTCAACGATTGCAATCTATGGTGAAGTTCGATGCCGTGATGAACGTTTGGCAATAATCGTAACGGCCTTTCTATATCGACATTTGATTAAAAAAATATGAATTTTATGCACAGATGTAACCAATCGATTTGGATTGTGTTCGATTGTTACTATATCAATTTTGATTACATCATGATTTACTTGTAATTGCATTGGGATATGAAACAGTGTGGTTATTATTTGACCCGATTCTATGGCAACTAAAAACAGAGCATTCCTATCCTGTTTCGATTTTATCCTTTTCGATTTGATTTAATCTGAATGATAAATTTGCTTGAACCATTAGTAATTCGATTTTAATGTTTGTTAAAAAAGAATTAAATTGGATTGTTTTAAAAAGATTTCATTTGATTGTTATCTGATTCTGTATGCTATTTTAGACTAGCTACAGAATCAGATGATTCTGTAGCTAAGTCTGTAGGATCATTTTTTATGTATTTTGTTATTGAAATATCCTTCTAATTTGATATTTGTGTCCTATTGCAGGTAAATTCGAATTGCAGTTGAGTTTATGAGCAGTTGGAGGATATCTCAGAGATTTCACTTGCATTTCATTTGCTTAGTTTAGTAGATTTTGGGATTTTTCCCTGATTATGTAAAACTGTTTGATAATTATCCACAGGGATGTTTTACCTTGTGGAGAAACTTATATATACTTATGATTTTTGTAATAATGGACATCCTCATTCGTGGGAGAACAAGGATATGGAATTCTAATACAGACTGGAGTAGAATTGATGTTTTGTCACAGCTTTAGCTTCTCAATATATCAACTTTTTGTTTCATGTTTTGTATATCACTTTGTTTAT
>JZKD02S1746058.1:170525-198129 GCA_000966675.3 Picea glauca | reverse complement strand
CTTGTTATAAAGACATTGAAAAAAATTCATGTGACGATGAGTTATACTATTCTAAGAACATTCATAACAAATCTACTCGATTTATGCGTTATAGATGATGACTTATATTTGTTCTGAGAAAAATTAAAGGAAATCATGTTGACTTGTTTTATACTTTGCACATGACGATTTATACTCATTCTAAGGATATTGAAAGCAAATCAACTTGAAATTTGATGTTGAATTATTATTGTTAAAAGGACATTTAAGTAGACCACACATGGATCATACAATGTATACATTGCACCATGATACGAACTATGACCATTATACATCCATATATATATATATATATATCAATCATTGATTTTATTTGTTATGGGTGGGAGAATTAACAAAATAAGTCACCCACCCATTAAAAACTTTCATTAAATTCTACATAGACACACACATATAGAACTTTTATTAAAACCCATATACTAAAAAGAATAAATTCCACACACTCATTAAACCATATTTTCAAATCATTAAAACAAATGGATATCTCATAATAGTAACACTAAAAACCATTGACCCTAATAACCCTTTTATCTTTGTATATTATTAATACAGTATTGTTAACATGGTTAATTATTAATATTAATTAATAATTATTGTACAAATGGTATCTATGTATAATATACACACATATGCTTAAAACACCCTTTGTATAATATAACTAATTATATATATTCACAATAACAAATAGTATAGTTAATTATTATTATTATTATTGTTGTTTAATACATCGTGAATGGACCTAATGGTTAAGAACATGTGTTTCCTCTTAAGAAGTCACAGGTTTATTAATAAATTTAATAAGTATGGATATGTATTAATGTGGTTATTAATAAAGTAGTATTAATAGTTATTATTATTATTAACTAGTAATAATAATTAATACATCTGATGTATTAATAATAACTATATTGATTATATTTAATAATTCTAACAATCATAACAACACTAAACCTAATAACCCAAATCCTAATATCATAATAACTTATAATATTAATACATTATTGCTCACATGATTGAGCATTAATATTAATTAATAATCCCCCGTATGGGGTGACAGGTGGCGAAGGCGCGCCAAATGGCCTCGCACTAGGCCGGAGAGTAAATGTTGGAGGCAGTCCTCCATAAAATGCCCACTACGGATGTTGGCCAGCCATTACAGCCCTGCAATGGATGGACTTCTCCCGCGAGCGAGGCTTTATGAACTTGGCGAGGGTAATGTTAAATGCGGATATAGGAATTCGCAGCTTGATTATTTGTTTTGCTATGCTCCGGTCTCGGCTCTGCTCTGTATCTAGAGGTGTTGGTGCAGCCTTGTGCTCCTGGCGCCCTGGTACACCAACCTTCCGTGGAATTCTGAGGCAAGTCCCTCCGCCTGTGCTCTCAATTGGCTTCCCTCGTCTCAGCCTGCGTGTTCTCCTTGGAAAGCGCTCTACATCATGACTAGGAAGCGTGGTATGCCTCGGCGGGGTTCTGCTTGGTACGTTCGCAAGGAACAGCGACAACGTAGGGAAGAACTTGAAAGGGCTCTGGTCATAGCCTCCTCCCTGTTGAGAAAGAAGACTCGTGAAGAGAAGAAGGTCCGGCTCTCAGAAGTTGCCGAGCAGGAAATTGATCGTGGAACCATGGATACTATCATGCTGGAGGGCAGCAACGAGCAATTGTACCCGGCCTGCATTGTTGAGGAGGACCTGACTCTGGCGGACTTGCCGACTTTGGAGGCGCCTTGCGTTACAGAGCGGTCTGACAGGGGTGAAGGTAATCTAAATCTGGGTCTAGACAATGAGCCTCCCGGTTGCATTGTCGAAGAAGTCCCTTGGCAGAACCTGGAAGATGAGGCTGATGCTGATGGTGCGACGGGAAAGGAAGGGTGGCAGGACGACGTGAAGGGCAGTTCGCCCGAAGCTGAAGGCGATGACATGCGTGGCTCTCTCCGTGAGGAACACCTAGCCTTGGTGTTTGAGCTCCGAGGCCACATGGCTGACCTGGAGTTTCATGTCCGCATCATGGGCCAGCGCTTGGACGAGTTTCTGGATATCTTCCCTTTCGTTCCATCTTGGCAGTCTCATGCCTTCACGGCAAGCTCCACGCGGAAGACTAAAGCAGGCGACAGGTCACCTTTCCCCTAGGTTTTTCATGATGCTATGGCTTTTTAGTTTTATGCTTATGTTTTATGTTAATCTAGACTTAAGGCACCTGGCCTGGTTTCCTACGGGCAGGACAGGTGCCATCAGTTTACAGTTGTTATAACTATACACCTATGATGGTTTCCGGTTTCCGACAGCATTTTGGTTGGTTAAGACTCTGGACTTTGTACACTCTGTTACAGTTTTTTGTTAATATATAATAGCAGGCTCCTCCCCTTTTTTATTTAAAAAAAAAAAATATTAATTAATAATCATTATATGACATATATGTACTAACTCTAATAACTTAAACTCAAACCCTAATAACCATTCACTTTAATATATTATTACTAACATGATTAAGTATTAATATTAATTAATAATAATTATATAAAAATAAATGTTTACTCTTAAAGAACCTCTTTATAATATAATTAATTACTTATATTAATAATAAAGTTAATTATTTTTATTATTATTACTTAATATCTAATATTAATAAAATTATTAATCACTATAATTATGATAATGACATTAATAAAATATTATTAATACTCTATTAATAAACTTAATAAAGTATTATTATATATTAATATAGTTATTAATAAATTATTATTAATAATATTAATAAGCTTAACCCTAACATAAATTAATAATGTAAATCTAATGTTTCAATTCCAATTTGAAATCAATGTAAATTCATATAGTTGTTTCTGGTTAATGTTAGGACAAATAAAATGTGTTTAGGCTATTTTAAAATCTAATAGCTCAATTACAATTTAATTTTAATTTTAAACCTAATCACTCAATTACAATTTAAAACCTAATCTGAATTTTAATTACAATTTAAACTTATTTGTTCAATTTCAATTACAATTTTAACTTAATAGCTCAATTTCAATTACAATTTTAATAATGTTAACATAAAGTGAACCTAATAGCTCAATTTCAATTACAATTCGAAATCAATGTAAATTCACATAGTTGTTTCTGAAGAATTAAATGTGCTTTCTCCTTAGTTTCATAAGTAGATTAAAATAATAATAGTTATTCATCATTGCCATTTACAAGTGCATAAATAGAATTAAATAGGCTTCAACAATAGATCTATTCTGCGTAGTTGCATAAGTTAACTAAAATATTAATCTTTATTTATCATTTCCATTTACTATTATAGATATAGAATTAGAATTTAATGAACTTCTACAACAAATCAATCCTCTTTAGTTAAATAAATCCATTAAAATATAATCATCATCTATCTTTCCGCTCAATACTACAAATATAGAAGTAAAAAATATAGAATTAAAAGGTGACAAAACCACCCTAATTGAATAAGTCCATTAAAATATAACCATCATTTGTCTTTTCCACTCAATACTACAAATACAAAAGTAAACGAACCACAATCGACTGAAATGTTATCAGGATTGCAATGTTGGCTCTGCTAAGCCAATGCACCATTTAAAGGAGAAATAAGGTGACTTGTAGCCAATGCACCATTGAAAGTACAAATAAGGTGACCTCTCAGCCATACAGATAGATTGAGCAATGCAATTTTTTGTTGTATTGGATAGTGTTATCCATAGATGGAAAAGAAAGGTCTGATTAAAATTATAACAATATAATTTTTTTACTAGTTTTATAAATTGAATCAATATAAATTTTTTACTAGTTTTATAAATTGAATCAATATAATTTTTTTACTAGTTTTATAAATTGAATCGTTACTCATTGATGGAAAATTACAAATAAACTTCATTGTTATTCATTGAGAAAAACAAATTTATAAGCTTATTATTTAAATTATAATAATTTGTTTTTTTAAGAGATTATTAAAATATAAATTATAAATTATAAAAAGACATATTTGTGGGAAAATGGGGCCAATCAGGGTTTTGGATTTCAGCGAACATGAACACCCAACGCCACACACAACAACTCCTGAATCGTGAAATGCAAATGGAGTGTGGGCCCGGCGCTTTCGGGTTTCGGGGTTTGCAAGCCTTTGATACGAAACAACGCGTAACCTCAATCGCCGAATCATGAAATGCGAGAGAGCTGTGGGACCCAGGAATATCGAAATTCGGGATTTCGGGGTTTACAAACACTCGACGCACAAACAAAACAGAACGTGAACTGTCGAATTGCAAAATTCGAATGCGCTTAGGGCCCACCACTTCGGGGTTTGAGGTTTGGAAAGAAATGACTCTATTACTCAAGCCTGCGGATATCCCGAAACAGAAAATTCAAAACAAAGTTTACAAACTCAATCAAAAACAAAATATAAACGCAGAGCAGACCTCCAAATACAGAGTAACCAATTTGATTCAAAAATGTTTTCAAGAGATGTATGATTACAATTTCGACTCTGGTATTTAAACACAGAAAATTGCCCCTTCAATCTTCTAAAGGATTTTAATCAAGGCAGTGATGGTGTCTTGTGCCCTGCAAAGGTTAAGGAGGCCACCGTTTAAGTTATGTAAAACAAAATTGTAATCGGTGGTTTAATCCTCGAGTCTTGAAGGGTCAAGATGGCCACCGATTCACCGTTTGCAAAGAGGCGGTGAAATGAATACTTCCTAACATACTCCCTCTTAATCATTTCAGAACAAAAACAAACTAAAACTATGTAAAACAAAATTGTTGTAAACAATGCATTATAGCTTGCAAACCCCAATATTTCTTCTATGAATTTTAAACAGTTCATTTCCCAAAGGTTTCATAAATATGTCTGCAAATTGTTCTTCAGATCTGCAGAACTGAACAAAAATCTCTTTACCAGTTACTAGCTCTTGAATGAAATGATACCTTGTATCAATGTGCTTACTTTGTTTGAGAAAAACGTGATTCCTTGATAGTGCAATGGCAGACTTATTGTCACAGACAATTTGGGTTGCATCATTATGGTTATGCAACAACTCATTCAAGACCCTTCTCATCAACACAGCTTGACATGCAGTTGTAGTTGTTGCAACATACTCTACCTCAATAAAAGATAGAGTCACAATGGGTTGTTTCTTTGATGCCCATGCCATTGCTCCAGATCCAAGACTAAACACATACCCAGATGTGCTCTTCCTATTATCAATGGAACCCGCAAAATCACTATCAGTATATCCGATCAGTTCAAAGTTTAAGCTTGATATGTATCGAATACCAAAGTCAGTTGTTCTAGCAACATATCTCAGGATCCTCTTTCCTTCTTGCCAATGAGTACTCTTCGAGGTCTCCATGAATCTCAGGATCAAACTTACAGCAAACATGATATCAGGTCTGGTTGTTGTTAAGTACATAAGGCTTCCAACCACCCTCTTATACAAAGTTGGATCAACATATGAGCCCTCATCATACTTACTCAGTTTAATACCAGTTTCCATTAGTGTTGCAGTTGGCTTGCAATTCAACATTCTAAACCTTTTCAACACTTCATTTGCATAGTTAGTTTGACAAATAAAAATTCCATCATCAGATTGATCTACTTCAATTCCAAGAAAATATTTCATCAATTCTAAATCAGTGATTTCAAACTCTGTTTTCATGGCATTTTTAAAGTCTTCTACAGATAGATCTCCAGTAAAAATCAGGTCATCAACATACAAACATACAATCAAAATTTTACCATTTTGGTTTACCTTTGTATACAAAGTTGGTTCACTTGGACTTCTGCTGAATCCAACACTAATCAAGTACTCAACAATTCTACTATACCAAACTTTGGATGCCTACTTTAATCCATATAAAGCTTTCCTCAACTTGTAAACTTTATCTCTGTACTTATCAATCTCATAACCCGGAGATTGTCTTACATAAACCTCTTCTTCCAAATATCCATTCAAGAATGAAAACTTGACGTCCATATGATGCATGATCCATCTATTTTGAGTTGCAATAGCTAAGACCATCCTCACAGTGTCAATTCTAGCTACAGGAGAAAATGTTTCATTGTAATCAATATCGGGTTGTTGACTAAACCCCTGAGCTACAAGTCTTGCCTTTTACTTTTCAACTTTACCAATTGCACTCAGCTTAGTCTTATAAATCCATTTAACACCAATACTTTTCTTTCCTTCGGGTAAATTGACAAGATCCCAAGTGTTATTCCTTTCAATGGAATCAATCTCCTCATCCATTTCTTTTATCCAGGCATCCTCTTTAACATCTTCGTCATAACTAACAGGATCATAAGCTATAAATGAAAATTTTGAAATCTGATCTACTTCTTCATTCTGATCATACAATTCTCTTAAGCTTCTAGTCTTCTATCCTTTAAGTCTGTCTCTTAATGAAGCTAAAGTGGGATTTGATTCACTACTTACATGTGAATCTATTTGATGTCCACCATGTCCAGATGGCTCACCACGCTCATGAGTTCTGGGAGTTCTAAATTGAGATGGGCTGGAATCTGGTGCTTTCCTTGTTGGACTTCTTGCTACAGGCGTATGTGCATGTGGAACCATCTATCCATCTTCTTCAGCATGCTCAGCTCCATCATCATCTTCACGGGGTAACACAACTCCCTCTGAAATTGATTTGTCAATACTTCCATCCCAGGCTTCATCTTCTTTAAATTGAACATCTTTGTTGATTACATATTTCTGGGTGATGGGATTGTAGAGTTTATATGCCCTAGACTCTTCACTGTATCCAACAAAGATACATCTCTTGCTTTTGTCATCCAACTTCCTCCTTATTTCTGCAGGTACATGCACAAATGCAACACATCCAAAAATTCTGAAATGAGAAACATTGCAAGACTTACCATCCCAGGCTTCCTAAGGTACACGATCCCTCATGGTCTTGGTCAGACTTCTATTCAAGATAAAAACAGAGCAAAGAACTGCATCTCCCCAATATTCATTTGAAAGATGCTTTTCTTTCAACATTCTTCGATCCATGTCCATGATGGTTCGATTCTTCCTTTTAGCCACTCCATTCTGTTGTGGAGTATATCGAGCAGTAAACTACCTTTTAATTCCATGAAGATCACAAAATTCAATGAATTCATTCAGTTTATATTCACCTCCTATGTCAGACCTTAAGATTTTAATGGTTTGACCACTCTCATTCTTTTTATAACCCTAATTTGCACCAAACATTCTTACCTAGCATCAGGCCATCTCATATTCCTTCTTTTTCAAGCCACTACTAAAAAACTATTCTAAAAAACTCCATTTTTAAAGGCCCACGCACCCTACTCCACTATAGCCCGTGTGTATCTACAGTGTCCATGCTAGCTGACCCACTATAGCTCGTGTGGAACTTCAGAAGCATGAAAAAAGGAAAGTTTCTGATAGAACACACAACTTTAGGCAAGTTAACTAAACCTTTCGGCCATGCATGGCCGGTCATTCGACCAAATACCTAGCTCCTTCTAGCCTATAAAATAAGGAGTAGGGGTCCCATTTGAAAGGAGGAAGAAGAGTATAGAAAATATGCCCAAATTTATCCCTCCTTTGCTTCAATTTTCTGCAATTGCATTGTAAGGTTGAGTAGTTGGTGCATTGTGAAGAGGAGCCCAGGACCAGGCTCAAGGAGTAGTGCCGGCCACATATTGTAAATTTTACTCTTGTGAAGATTAATACAAAAAGGAATACATTTCCCATCCCGCCATATCATGTGTTCAATTTGAATATTTATTTTATGATATTGTCACAACTAACCCAGCAATTAGTATATGAAATGCATGCTCGCAGCTTTTTGTTTGTTCATGTGTGAATCCAGATCAGCTTTGGGAGGAGGCTTGCAATCAAGAGCGAGTGAAAGAAAATGGATTGACATTAAACAAAGGACTTAAGGTAGAGTTATCGAATCTCATTTACACCTTTGTATTGTATGAATGTGGGGTTTTGTGTTAGGAGAACAGGAAAGAGTTGAGGCCTTTGAAACGATCATTTTCTGCATGCATGATTAGAGCCCTTAAATGTTAAGTCTGTAGGAGGGATTCCCACCCACAACAGAATTGGAAACCATACTAGGGACTCTCTAGGGTTCTTTGGCGATTTTTTATTGGGTATTTTGAAATTGGTTTTACTACCTTTTTTTGAGTTTCTGCAAGAAGTCTGAGTGTTCAGGGGTTCTGGTTCTCAATACCAGTCTTCCCTGTTCTGCTTACCAGACTATTTTTTTTATTTTTTTTTAGAGTCTTAAAAGGAATACACGCCTTGTAGTGGGACATCCCACGTATGCACGCGCCCTACCTTTACTCAGCATGTGTATGTATGCCTATTGATGAAGTGCTAGTTGCGTGTCTGAGAACCCAGGAAATCCTTCTTAGGAAGAGGCAGTCATCCTCTCCCCTACAAAAGTGATCCTTCTCAAGGATCTTCTGGGTCCTTCTAGGTCTCTGATTGAACAATCCATATTCAGGTAAAAACCTCAAGATTAGCTTTGTTTTGCTAAAGTTTTCTTGCCTCTTCTTTGTCAAAGTAAGTTTTTTCACCTTTAAGGGGTTCTGGTTTTTAATACCAGTACTCCCTGCCTAAGCTTAGCTTCTTGTCGTCCTTTTTTGAGGAAAAACAGAGGCACACACGCCCTGTAGTGGGCCTAAATGTGTGCATACTCGTCTTGTCTTTGGGCAGCCCACGTGCATACACTGGCTGTTGAAGTGACAGTCGCATGTCTGTCTAGAAAATTTTGAGGAGGCAGTCATCCTCTTCCCTGCCAAGTTTTTACTTCCCAGGTTTTTCTTGTTTCTTTCTGGTCTCTGTCATAAGCAGTTTTAACCTAGGTTGTATTCCAGCATAGCTTGCTTTTTCGTTTAAAAGATTTTTTGTGTTTCCTAGCTTTTTTAACTTATTTTTAGCTTGAAATTTTAAGAAAAATGAGTTGCATTTAAAAAAAAAAAAATCCCCCTCATGGCCGGGGGGAGCCATGAATTGTGCATTCATTAGTTTCTTTTAGAATATTTTGTTATTTCTACTTTGATTGGAAGAAAATATAAAAAAAAAAAAACTTAGTTTGTTAGATCTCTTTCTTTCCTGACATTTTCTTTGCATTGTTATTTGAAAAAGAAAAAGAAATTAGCATAGCATTGTGTTTTCTTCTAATTTTAAAAGCATTTCAAAAGGAAAAGAAATAAGAAATATAATCATTCTTTGCCAGTGTTCATATAAGTTTCATCATTTTTCGCAAGATTATTAACACCATTAGTTGCACTACCGTACCCTTTTAAGTAAATCAAGCCAGTAAAAAGAACGCTAATTAAAATTTACTAGACTTTATGTTTGTAGGGTCCATCAACTAGATTAGGCTAGAGCCTTGATTTAGGTTGAAGAGGAAACTCTTCGAGGCTATAAAACAAACATATGAGTCTGTGCTAAGGAGTGTAGAAGTCCAATAATGTGGAAATTATCCGGGACCCCCCTCTAACACAGGGGCTAAACACGAGGTCGCGTGCAAAAAGGTAGCAGAGATAACCCCTCCAAAGTCGAACCAAGCGTAGTAGGGAATGCATATAGAGGACTTGTCTTGGGATTCCGTTGATCGCATTTTCCACGAAGCTTCATGGGTCTCGAATCCATTCGAGGTCCTCAGTCATCTTCTAGAACACTTGCTTTCGATACCCTTGATAAGTTTCGGGCTTGATACCCTGCTCATTGCGGTCCACCCAACTGTCGACTGTACCCGTTTGGTGATTGTTCATGAGTTGGCAACCTAGTTGTCTTACTTACACAGGTGACCGCGGGGGTATACCGCAGTACCTAGGGCAGACATCGAGCCACGCTTTGCAGAGTATACCTGGAGGGTGCTTCCGTATTCGAGTTTCACTTGAACCGGTAAGTTTCTCTAGTGTTGGTTGGTGTAACTATTCTTCCAACTAGTTAGTCATTTGTTTGATTTTCCTTTAGGAACTTTTAGTGTGTGCTCTGTGCTCCCGAGTTTTCCATAGTGAGTTAGTCAATTGTGGATTTGGTTCTCTGACCTAGGGTGGTAGACCACCCACTCCGCTGGCTGAGAGGACTTTTCAGTCTTCCACTTAGAAACTTGGAGTCGCCTCTTTATAAGCGTTGTTTTGATAACACTAGTTCTTCAAAGTCAGCGTGTGAGACTTTTACGGACTTGAACGATCTCGCAAAGGGAGAACCTATGCATAAGATATTCATGGCTAAATTTCTTGATGATACCAACCAAGGAACCCCTTTGCAAGGGGATTCTTGTTCTTTTCCTTTCTTCGGAAACGTTGGTGTCCCTTTGATGGCCACTTTGTACATTTCTGGGTTGAATGTGGGATTACCGGTTTGGTTGGGTACCGTTTCAAATGTCCCAAATGCTCTTGACGCTTCTCAATTATTCACTTTATGTCATGGGCACCCTGTTGATGTTTCTTTGTTAGAAAAGTCTTCTCCTCCTCCTTCTCCCGCCTCTGGTGAAAGTACAATTACTAGTAACCGAAAGTCTAAACGAAATAGAAAGAGGAAGAATAGGAAGAAGAAATCACCAACGTCTGTGAGTCATGTTGGAGATAGTTCGAAAACCTCTGCAAGTCACGTTGAAGACCAGCGCCCGGCCTCTGTAAGTTATGTCGGGGGCACACACCCACCCTCTACAAGTCATGCTGGGGGAAAAAATCTAGTCAGTGCTAGTCATACTGGTAATAGGTCTATAGCCTCTGCAAGTCATGTTATCGACCCATCACTAACCTCTGCAAGTCATGTTGGATATGTGCAACCAACCACTGCTAGTCATGCTGGGGGCATTAATTCTGTTGAGAAACCTAGACAGATAGGACATAAGCCTAAGTTCCCTTGTAAGCTTTGCAAGGGAGATCACCTTACTCATTTGTGCCCTGACATTCTAGAGGTACAAAGATTGTGGTCCCTGTCTGCAAGCTCTTCTGATTCTGAGTATTTTGAGGTTTCCTCGCAATCTATTCAACTATTGGTTGAGAAAGTGGTCATGCCGATGCAATCATAGGTTGATCCCACTCCTATTTTGGGGGGTAAGGTGCCTTTAGACCATGTAGTCTTGCAGCCTATTCAGCCATTGGTTGTGAAAGTGATCGTGCCAATGCAGTCATCGGCTGATCCCACTCCTCTATTGGGGGGTGAGGTGCCTTTAGACCTTGTAGTATCTCAGCCTATTCATCCATTGGTTGAGAAAGTGGTCATGCCGATGCAGTCATCAGCTAATCCCACTCCTCTTTTGGGGGGTGAGGTGCCTTTAGACCATATAGTCTCGCAGCCTATTCATCCATTGGTTGCGAAAGTGGTCATGCTGATGCAGTCATCGGCTGATCCCACTCCTCTTTTGGTGGGTGAGGTGCCTTTAGACCATGTAGTCCCACAGCCTATTCAGCCATTAGTTGTGAAAGTACTCATGCTGATGCAGTCATCGGATGATCCCACTCTTCTTTTGGGGAGTGATGTGTCTACCGACTATGTTTTTAGGATTTTCAATTCAATACTTTCAGAACAAAGGGGAATTCTGCTCGTTCTAAGCACACCCCCTCCAAGCCCTAGGATGGTTTCCTTTGATTGGAATGACCTTGTTGAGCCTCATCTTCCTTCTGCCGCACCTTTTCAAATAAGGGTTGAAGTTAATTCAACAAACATTTATCGTTGTATTATGGATGAGGGAGCCTCTGCAAGTATTTTATCCTCCTCGATTTGGAAAGTCTTGGGATCTCTCGAGATTGTGTCTTCTTTGCATGAGTTGTTGGCTTTTGAAAGACGTCCTAGTGAATATTTGGGGGTTCTTCCTCAGTTACCTATATCTTTAGGTGGGAAGATTATCCTTGTTGATGTTATAGTAGTGCAAGGCCCATTAGATTTCAATATGCTTCTCAGGCGTGATTATGTATATGCTATGAATGTTGTGGTGTCTACGCTCTTTCGGGTGATGCATTTCCCTCACAATGGAAGCATTGTCACTATCGACCAGCTAGCATCTAATAATCACCATCCTAATCCGGCATTATTTCAGACTACCTCTTTATATGTTCCTAGCGTTCGTGTAGACTCTACCCCACCACGGGTTAATTATGTGGCATCTTATCCTTGATGTTCAATTGATTTTGAGCAGGAACCTGTGAAATTATGTTGGCCTTCCCCGAGACTTAGTCTCAGCAATTGATCCATTGGTTTATCCTATGGGGGCATGGGAGCCCTTGTTTCCCCCTCTTAGTCCAAGTGGGCTTGAGTATCCTTCTGAGTCTGATCTCATTATTTGTAGATCCTCAAGCCCTAGTGCTTGTGATTCTTTGCTGATAGATTCTGCCAGCCCTGGCCAGAACCTCCATCGTCATATGGAGTATGGTCAATTACTTCACCCTTTGGGACTATCGACCCTCATTTGTGTGATTTCTCGGATTTTGAATTTCCTTCAGATGAGGCTATCCTTGAAGCCATGACTACGGTTTCTATATCGAGGGAGGACTTACATCGTGGTTTGTGTTTTCTTCCCTTTTGGGAGACTTTCTAAGTTGACTATCGAAGAGACTCTTGGTCTAAGCCTAGCAGCAGGATCTACCTGAACCAGTTTCATACATGAGTCATAGCCCCCAACAGGTCTTCTTTTAAGCCCTTTTCAGACCCTCTAAACATGAAAATATTGTCGAGCGATCTTGTGGCCTTTCATGCTCATTAAACTGAAATTTGAAGTCACGTCTATCCGGTGGTAGTTTACCCCTTTTTTGGTCTAGATGGTCAACTGTATGAACAAAGGTATACTCTAGGAGCCTCGGTTCTCTAGAAGAGCACCCTCAGGTATAATTTTACCCATTTTTCAGGCCTGAGGGACTAAATTTACGAAAAAGGAACCCCCACAGAGTCCATAGTTAAGCTCTTTTTAGAATCTCTAAAATTGAAAAGATCGTCGAGTGACCTTATTCTTTCACACTCATTAAAATGGTCCAGAAGAACATTCCTGACGGAGTCCATAGTTAAGCTTTTTTCAGACTCCTTAAAAATGAAAAAATGGCTGAGTGATCTTGTCTTTATCACACTCGTTAAAATGGTTTTGAATAGACGTCTTTTCGGTGCTAGTTTACCCCTTTTTCGAACTGAATAGACTACCTTCGAAAAAGGTACCCCATTGGAGTCTCCTTTTACGTTTTTTCAGACTCTCTAAATATGAAAAACCACCAAGCTTACCTTCTCTAGGATCGTTAAACTTACATCGAAGGAAGTTACCATTGTGTGTCTTATTAATCACACTTGCATACCCGCGTCTTTGGCCTAATGCCGTCTCCATGTTGCTCTCAACTGAACCATCTGAAGCATACCTTATACACAAGCCCTGTAGCACTTTTCCTCTGCATCTTGACAACTTTGGCCCCTGGATGATTTTTCCCGAGTATCCTTTTCTTGCATATGTCCCTTTGCCCTGAACATCCCTGTGTTTCGTGCTCTTGGAACTAGTATGTTTGCGACACTCGATTCCTCCTTTGTAACGTAGCATTCTTTTATGATTTTTCCAAAATTATTGAAAAAGACAAAAAAATCAAATATACCCCAAAAAGAGGAAGGGAAAAGTATTTTCTTTTTATTGGCAACACAATGAGTCTCCCTTGGACAAAGCACATCCTTTTGTTTTTTCTTCAATCTTTGGGATTTAATATGACGTTAGGATGTTGTTCTCACTACATAGAGTTGTGTCCTCCTCCGTTTGGTTATTTTTCTAAACATATGGAGAGTTTGCGTCACCTCCTACCTCGTGATCTTATGTCAATGCCATGTTGCCTAAGTCTCATCATTTGTCGTGCTATTGTCCAAGGGAAGTTTTTACCAAGCCTGAGTCGGCCACTCTGCAGTTTGTCTCTTGCCCTCATGCCTGACCATCCTCAAAGTCCAATCAAGTCTTTGTTCGAAATCAATGAAGCCTTCAGCCTGATCATCAAGATTCTCTAGTCCATGAACGACGAGTTGTCGAAGACCTCTGGGTAGTGAAGTCGTACACTCATATTACACTCCTACCCTAGTTTTGAAGATTTTGAAGTTGTTACTCGAGCTCTGAAGACCTCATCTCCAGTCATCAATCCTTATCAGCTTCTATAAGATGGATATTATACATGTATATCTTTTGATTTTGAAATGTAGATCCACTGTGTATTGCTCGCGGCTACACTTTATATAGTTATATGACATGGATCTACATTGTATTTGATTGGTAGCCATGATTTTATTTCATCCCGAGCATGGGTATGCTTGCCTCGGTGAGACAATTATTATTTTGCAGATGGCACCTCCCAAATTCTGGTCCCTGGGCTCACTGATTTGGTACGTTGATAAAGATTGATAATGTATTTCGGCCATCAGATGCTCTTTTGACCTCACACATTAGGGGGCATATGTTATAACCCTAATTTGCACCAAACATGCTTACCTGGCATCAGGCCATCTCATATTCCTTCTTTTCTAAGCCACTACTGAAAAACTCTTCTAAAAAACTCCATTTTTAAAGGCCCACGGACCCTGCTCCACTACAGCTCATGTGTATCTACAGTGTCCATGCTAGCTGACCCACTACATCCTACGTGGACATTCAGAAGCACGAAAAAAGAAAAGTTTATGACGAAACACACAACTTTGGGCAAGTTAACTAAACCTTTCGGACATGCATGGCCGATCATTCGACCAAATACCTAGCTCCTTCTAGCCTATAAAAGAAGGGGTAGGGGTCCCATTTGAAAGGAGGAAGAAGAGTATAGAAACTATGCCCAAATTTATCCCTCCTTTGATCCAATTTCCTCCAATTGCATTGTGAGGTTGAGTAGTTGGTGCATTGTGAAGAGGAGCCCAGGACCAGGTTCGAGGAGCAGTGTCAACCATATATTGTAAAGTTTACTCTTGTGAAGATTAATACAAAAAGGAATACATTTCCCATCCCGCCATATCATGTGTTCAAGTTGAATATTTATTTTATGATATTGTCACAACTAACCCAACAATTAGTATATGAAATGCATGCTCGCATCTTTTTGTTTGTTCATGTGTGAATGCAGGTCAGCTTTGGGAGGAGGCTTGCAACCAAAGAGTGAGTGAAAGAAAAGGGATTGACATCAAACGAAGGACTTAAGGTAGAGTTATCGAATCTCATTTACACCTTTGTATTGAATGAATGTGGGGTTTTGTGTTAGGAGAATAGGAAAGAGTTGAGGCCTTTGAAACGGTCATTTTCTGCATGCATGATTAGAGCCCTTAAATGCTAAGTCCATAGGAGGGATTCCCACCCACAAAAGTTCTCAACCATAGACTTAAACCTCTTGAAAAATTCAAAGGCTTCATATTTATGTTTCAACAAATACAACCAAGTCTTCCTACAGAAATCATCAATAAAAATCATAAAATAAACACAGCCAGTTAAAGAAGGTGTCTGCATAGGTCCACATAAATATGTGTGGACAATTTTCAATGGAGCTTTTGCTTTGTAGGAAACACCTGAAACAAATTTCTCTCTGTGATGTTTTCCAAGTATACATCTATCACAAGAGCTTGCAGGTTGTTGAATACAAGGTAACCCCTTTACCATATGTTTCTTCTATAACAGATCTAAACCACCAAAATGTAAATGACCATATCTCAAATGCCATAACCAAGATTCATCTAACTTCCAGTTTTATAAGAATTCAAAGAATTACTTAAATCATTTCTCATAACAAGTGGAAACATTCTATTCTTGGTCATATCAACTCTTGCAATCAACTATCTGCTGGGCAATTTATCATAAATTGTGCATACCTTGTTCTTAAAGAATACTCTATACTTTTTCTCCAACAACTGTCCAACACTAATAAGATTGCATTTTAAACCAGACACAAAATAAACATCATCAATATTTATTTTCTGATTGTTCTTAGTGTAGACTGGAACTACACCTTTACCATTCACTGTAACCTTACAGTCATTCCCCGGTTTTACTTTAGACTGAATACTAGTATCAATAGAAGAAAATAAATCCTTATTACCAATCATGTGGTTACTGCAACCACTATCCAAAAACCAAATATCACTAGCACATTTCTCAGTGACATTACAGGTCAAAAACAAAGGATTTTGATGATCCTCAGAATCATTTGTAATATGTGCAGACTGCTTTACAACATCTTCATGTTTCTTCCTACATTTATTAGCAAAATGCCCAAACTTCTTACAATAATAACATTGTACTTTAGTTTTATCATACCTCTGATTTTCTTGCTACAGGGGTTTGTTGTTGCTCCCTCTTAAATTAGGAGGATACTATTGGGACTTCTCCTCAGACTCTGATTCAGTTATGTTGTCCCTTCGACCACAAAATCGATCTCCTCTTCCACGAGTATAAAACCTTCCTCTACCTCTACCTCTGGTAATATGCAGTTGCGATTTGAAGGCATGCTCCAATGATCCTTCTTCATATCTAGATATCCTAGATTCATGAGAAACAAGAGAACCAGTTAACTCATCAATTTTCATTTGACTTAAATCTTTAAATTCATCTATGGGTACAACTACAGGTTCAAAATTCTTGGGCAAACTTCTCAACACTTTCTCAATAACTCTCTTATTCTCAACATTATCTCCATACTGCCTAAGTTGGTTCACAACGTTCATTACTTGAGTCATGAAAGTATCAACACTTTCATTGTCCTTCATCTTCAGAGTTTCGAAATCCCTTCTCAAATTCTGCAACTTGAATATCTTCACCTTGGACACACCTTGATAACTTGTTTCAAGAATGTCCCAAGCCATCTTTGAAGATGCAGCGCTAGCAATCTTCATAAAAATAGAATCATTTAATCCTTGCTGGAGTAATCCAAGAGCTTTGTTATCCTTCTTTCTGTTTTCCTTCAATAAAGCACGGTCAGCATTAGATACAGCCAATTCTGTTGCAGCATCAGCGGGCTCAACATAACCATCAATGACATAAGTCCACAAATCCTGAGAATGCAAAATCGTCCTCATCCGAATGTACCAGGAATCATATGACTTCTCGTTCAGCAAAGGAACCTGAATCTGAGAAGCAATGCTACCAGACGCAGCCATTTATAAAAAAATTGAAGGAAATCAAATAAACTCTAGCTCAGTACAATTGCGCACCAACAGGTACAAACTACAATCAATTCAGTGCTTGCAAGATGAAATAAGCAGGCTATGATACCAAATGTGGGAAAATGGGGCCAATCGGGGTTCGGGATTTCAGTGAACACGAACACCCAATGCCACACACAACAACTCCTGAATCGCGAAATGCGAATGGAGTGTGGGTCCAGTGCTTTCAAGTTTCGGGGTTTGCAAGCCTTTGATACAAAACAGTGTGCAACCTCAATCATCGAATTGCGAAATGCCAGAGAGCCGTGGGACCCAAGCAGATCGAAATTTGGGATTTCGGGGTTTATGAACACCCGACGCACAAACAAAACAAAACGTGAACTGCCGAATTGCGAAATTTGAATGGGCTTAGGGCCCACCACTTCGGGGTTCGAGGTTTGGAAAGAAACGACTCTATTACTCAAGCCTACGGATATCCCGAAACAGAAAATTCAAAACAGAGTTTACAAACTCAATCAAAAACAAAATATAAACGCAGAGCAAACCTCCAAATACATAGTAACCAATTCGATTCAAAAATGTTTTCAAGAGATGTATGATTACAATTTCGACTTTGGTATTTAAACATAGAAAATTGCCCCTTCAATCTTCTAAAGGATTTTAATCAAGGCGGTGATGGTGTCTTGTGGCATGCAAAGGTTAAGGCGGCCACCATTTAAGTTATGTAAAACAAAATTGTAATCGGTGGTTTAATCCTCGAGTCTTGAAGGGTCAAGACGGCCACCGATTCACCGTTTGCAAAGAGGCGGTGAAATGATTACTTCCTAACAATATTATAAAAGTAGTTGAAAAAGAAAATGCATGTTAACTATGAAAACACAAAGGGCAGTGAACAATTAACCTGTGCAGTAAAAAGTAAAGAAATTGAACCAACATTATTCCTAAACCAAATTCATGATCTTCCACTATGAACTCCTACACAATTTTAAGCAGTTTTAAAATAGGTTTATGTAAAAGAAACTTTCCAAACTATGAGCCAAACAATTCACTAAGAAGAACAGTGCTCTTTAAAAGCCATAGTAGATCAATAAGCTTTCGCCCCTGTCAATAAATACATGCAAAATATCATAACATTGAAAAATGTATTCAATCAATACATGCAATGGCTCTTTGCCAACTTTGACCTCCAATTCAAGTGCATGCGAAGGAGGGCAGAGGCAAGGGATTTGTCATGGGCTTCATATTCCTTCATATTCTTAACAGTTATTATTCCCAGCGATTCACTAAAAAAACAAGGCTCCTTAAAAGCCATAGTAGATCTAAGCTTTCGGAATATCTAAAAACTAAAATATAAAGGGACCTCCACAAATTTGAGCAGGGATAAAAATGTATTGGATTAATACATGCAATATCACTTTACCAACTTTGGCCTCCAATTCAGCTGCATGCGAAGGAGGGCAGTTGGAAGAGATTTGTCATGGGCTTCATATTCTTAACCATAATTTTTCACGGGAGTTTCAAACTACTTTTCGCAGCAGGCTCCATGATAAATTGTCTGCCATTGCATTTTCTTTTCATTTTTCTTCAAGTTTGAATATTTCTTGTCCTTCACAATAAAAATAATCTTCAAGTAGAGTTTAAGAATATGACTGTGAACATGGTTGCAACAACACAAAATCCGGTACAACAATTTTATACTTGGAAGTTTAAGCCTTTCTAAACTAATCTTCAAGTAGAGTTTAAGATATGGCTGTAAGCATTGTTGCAATATCACAAAATCTGGTTCAACAATTTAATCTTTCGAAGTTCAAGTCTTTCTCAACTTTGGATGCAGAGGTTGTTGGAAAAGGGAGTTGCTTGACATTGTGAATGTGAAAGAGGTGAAGCTAGCTGCTACACAAGTGAATGAATTTTAAAAGTGGGAAATAGAATATGGAAGGCATGGTTTGCTTTATTTACCATCTACAATATTATTTCAATTTCAGGTTAGGCCAAGACATCAAAAGATGTATGGGATAAGTTGGTTCAGATTTATGAAACTAAAAATTTTAACTTAAGTTTATTAAGTTTATTTGAAAATTAAATTTCTCCATGTGAAGATGGGGCTTATGCACACTTTGAATCCCTCGTGAAAGAATTGACAAAGTATGGTGCTCAAGGTTATGATGAAGGGGTCCTGATTACTCTCATTAAAAACATATTTGCTAGTATTGCTGAGTTTCAGGTTACATTGACCTTTGAAAAAGCATGATGTATAGTAAAACGAAAAACATATTACTGAGTTTGGTACATTGACCTTTGAATAAACATGATGTATAGTAAAACGAGGTAGTTCAAAATCTTAGTCTCAAATGTCAATTGTTGTTACTATTACTGAGTTTAAGATTACATTGATTGTTACTATTACTGAGTTTAAGATTACATTGACCTTTGAAAAAGCATCATGATGTATAGTAAAATGGGGTAGTTCAAAATCTTAGGTTCAAATCTTAATTGGGTGAGCTCAAAATAACCTGAAAAGGATTATAAGTAATAAAGAAATTGCATGTTTTAATGGTGCTTATGTTCACGTTAAGCGGTAGAGTGACATGTTTAATCACCACAACTTTGGTAAAGATTTCTAAGATTGGCCAAAGCTCTATTATCAATTACCCAAAAATATTTATGCATGTAGAGATAAGAATGTGTAAGAGGGGAGGTAATACCTCTACAATCTACAGAAATCTACAGAGTCTAATGATGGAAGAAAAAATGATCCTTAAAATAGGGACTTATAACTCACTAGCCTCACCAACATGGATATTTAGTAGAAAATGAAATATAATAAATTTGTTTTTAGTCTCATGCAAAGATCTCTTTTATATTCCCTTAGTGCCCTTCATTATAACCAACTCTATCATACCTTTACTAGTCAGCTTCAGGGGAATGCATCACTATTGATGGGACTTTTGGAAGGCCCAATTACATTTTTATAGGAAGATCGTTCATAGTCATCAAAAGATCGATCAACTTACATACTACAAGGCTCATCTGACCATAAACTTAGACATTGTCTTGTCCACCCCTCACACTAGTCAGCAAACCAAATATTACACCAAGACAAGTCATAGCATCTACAAATATTTCTTACTATTGGGGGCATTCCTTGGTGATCCACCCCAACCACCACCCACATGTTCTTTACTTGTCTACACTATCTAAGCAATAGATAAGGAACCTTCAACCTTGTCACCAGTTTCAAGTATGTTGCCATCACTTGCCTCTTCGGGTCACCCATTAGGCATGACTACTCCCCTCTTCCCATAGAGTGGATCCCATTCCACATATCCCATTTTTCATTCCTCCACTAAGTGCAACTAGGACTCCAGTCATGACTACACTGACTCTTGCATTACTCACCCTCAAGATACATGTATGGTACCTCACAACCCCCAATCTCAATTTTCCCCCATCATCCTTAGCCCATATGGTCTTTCACCTTATAACTCCTCCCCATGTCCCCCTATCAGTGGCTCCAAAGCTTGTTGTAGCACTCATTGTCCCAGCACCACCCAAAACTGACACGAAGCTAGGGATTAAGAACAAGGTTGTTAAGGGAACTAATCCTCTTGGGCTTATTGTAGCCCCTCAAACCAACGTTCATGTACATGTTCCCCCTCCTTGTATGAAATCATAAGGCCTCACTCCATATATAAAATGGTGTCTCTTCCCTCAAATTGATTTTGTTTTTTCAAAATATGGTCTTCGAGAGGAAACACCATAGCTATTGTCTGTAATTATACCTTAGTTTGCAATTACTTTCCTTAAATTATGCTATAGTTGTTTTAATGCATTTTCGGACAAGACAAAATGCTAGTGCACTTCCTTTTTTACATGTTCAAAACCAATGTAGTCTAATTTACTTGAATTATAGCTAAAATGAGGGATCATGGTGTTTAGAAGTTGATAACATGAAACTAACAAATTAATTGGACTATGTAGGGATAGAATCTAATCTATCATTGAAGGACCCTGACCCCTTTCAGGTTTCAAGAATAACTAGAAGTTGTAGTGGTTTTGAAAGGGATGGAAACCTTTTAGAAAGTTTGGATGAAAACATGAGAGAAGAATTTGGGGACCTAAGTCTTAATCAAATAGTTATAGAACATGTTAGTAACATAATTACAAGTTGTTTTTGGAGGAAAAAATAGTCATTACACAAGCTCAAATCCTACTTGGATTGCCAAAATACTCAAAATTGAAACAAGCAACACAATTGTTGGGTTTTCAAGATTATAAACATGCAAAGACACATGTGAATATAGTAGAAATGTGTCAAAATAATTTCGTTCATTTGAAAAATCAAGAAAACCTAATATCCAAGCTACTTGTAGGGGAATTACAACTATTGTTGTTGCACTATGGACTTCAAGAAGTTGAATTATGAAAATGATGTCAAAATTACTTCATGTTTCAAGAAAAAAATTATGGAGGGATGATGAGAACAATATCTTGGAGAAAGTCTAGCAGCCCGCAGAGGAGGAGATGTAGGCTAGAGCGATGAGGGAGTGGCAAAGGACCAATTCTATCTAGAGGGAGGTTAGGTTGATGATCAAGAGAAGGGAGGTTGTTTCCTTTAAGCCGGTCTTATTTGAGGAAGACAAGGATGTGACGAAATAAATGGGAGAGAAGGACAAGGGAAACCAACAAGAGAGAGAGAGGGAGAGAGAGAGAGAGAGTTTGTTTCCCATATGTCCCTTCTGGATGAGAAAGTGATCGAGCACATGGTTGTGGAGAAGAAGAAGAATGAGATTCTTAGTAAGTACTCAGGTGAGGATCTCATGGAGGACTAGGTTGAGGCCAAGGAAATGATTAATATTTAGCAATAAGGCATGCTGACAAATATTATGGATCTTCAATTGTTTTTCCAAATGTGTTTCTTAACTTATATTAAATATACAATATGGACCTTAGGTCATTCTTGAGGTTGAAACAGTGTTATAATTATGACATCTACCAGGGTCCTTTCTTTCTAAACAAGGTAAAGGGGCACTGGGAAGATTTGTTCGTAGAGTTTGCCAGTCCTAATTATGCCAAAGTAGGGGCAAAGACGATGGACTTGGAAGGGAACAAAGTTGATGTGCTCGGTGCCACTGATCAGGTTCCTAATTACAGGTCATTTTTGGCTATGAAATTCCTCCCCATTCTCAAAAAGTTATTTGATAAGCCCCCTCAAAGTGAAGAAAAGGAGGTGTAGGTATGTGATTTACAAGCGAATTGACGAAAACTCATATTATGGCTACAAGAATGATGAGGATGGTATCTTGGAAAAAGTTGAGTAGCCCACGAAGGAGGAGATGTGAGGTAGAGCATTGAGGAAGTGGTAGAGGATCAACTCCATTCGCTAAATTATGAGAGGCATCGAAGAGTGACCTCTGTGTTTTCCTTCATAAAACAAAACCTCCACAAAATTTAATTGTGGAGGTTTGTATATGTAGTTTGTGAATTAAATTATTTTTATTTTGGTTTCTCTTGCTACTACTACGCTCGGTGTCGTCGTCGTATATGATTCACATAAAATTATTTTTAGGAACATATATATAAATAAAATAAATTTAAAATATAAACACAAACATATATAACTAATTTGTATTTATCAAAAACTAAAATTAGTTTACATTTGCAAACAAAAAGTGAAAAGTAACCAGTGTTTTTAAAAACGTAATATGCATCGCTCATAGTGATCCATATCAAACATAAGGCACTGAACAATGGTGTGTTAAATTTAACGCATCGATGTCTCATTGTTAGTCGAGCACTGATATCTATAGTGATGTGTTGTTTTATATAGCACACCGGTTAAGGGTTGTCATACAAAATGACCTGTGATGTCATTTCACATATGAATTGTGTAATTCAGTGCGGTTGGTTCTAAGAACACATCGCTTTAATAGAATTTTTTAATGATAAACCAAGCGATGTGCTTTGTTATATGAAAAACATCGATACTCTATGTTCCTTGGAGCACCGAACACTTTTTAATGGTTCATTGTCTTTTATGATGCACCAGTAATGAGTGTGTTTTAAAACACTTACCACAATGATAATTTTTTAAATAATCCTTCTGATGCAACTCAGTTAATTGCACCGACGTGTTTCAGTGAATTTAACGCACCGACGCTCCATTTTAGATTTGTATGCATTGTTACCAGTGTGTTTTTCTTATAACACACCAGTAACGGGGCATCCCATAAAATGAACTAATATGGTAAATATTATGTATTTTGATCGTTATCTTGTAGTACACAAAACCGATGCATTGTATTTACTTGATGCACCATTGAGCAAAAATTTTGTATCAAAAAACAGGCGGTGTGTTTGATTAATAGAACACACATATTGTTATGAGGGAAATCTCTCTATGTTTAGGGGTAAACGACAACAGACGAAACGACACCCATAAATCAACTCTAATCTCAAGTATGCTAGATAAATAGAAATTCTAACAAGAGAAGGCTGGAAGCCTACCTCATCCGGACGTCTGAATAAGACCACGGTTGATCTCACAACCCAAAGATTTATACATGCAACTTGTCGCCAACACGCAAGATATGAAAGCATGTGGAAATTATATATAATGTTAGCATATAAACTAGCATAATCCATTAAAATGCATGACAAATACACCCATAGAAAGCAATACAAATATTTGCAACATATAATTGGGCAAGAAAAGAGTATTTCTATTAATGTAATCAACAGAAGTACATAGGTGACAAACTTTTGTAACAACACATATCGAAACCGAGAAACTAAGTCCCTCCACCTGGGCCTTCACCACTTCAATCTTCCACAAAGGAAATCTCACAAGTAGTAGGATTCAATGAGGTTCTTCATCTCAAGATAGGAATAGCTTGGGGGTTGAACACAAAAATTTCAGACTTTCAATGACAAAGGGATGCAGACTCAATATGAGGTAAAATTTCTCTAGAGTGTATTTTCTCTCAATGATGAATTATGTCCTCAAGGCTTGTATATG
Organism: Picea glauca; assembly: GCA_000966675.3. Lineage (NCBI taxonomy): Eukaryota > Viridiplantae > Streptophyta > Pinopsida > Pinales > Pinaceae > Picea > Picea glauca. The sequence continues at coordinate 173,980 of JZKD02S1746058.1, read as the reverse complement.
GATCAATTTATAGCCTTCAAATGGAATTGAAGGCTCGAGTCAGAGCGTTTATAGTATATGGAAGGTCAAGGATCATGAACCTCCTGACATGGCATTGAAACCCAACATATTTTTTAATTTTTTAGCACAAAACCCGATGTACATGGGTTGTATTGGAGAAACCTGCATATACGCGAGTTGTCTAACTGTGGCTCACGTATATGGACAAAATTTTGTATTTTTGAATTTGGAGTGAGAAAAATGGGGGATTTGAGTCTGTAGAGGGAAATGGGAGGCCATCAAAGCAAGATACATGGAGTGTGGAAAAATTTTCTATAACAGATGCCCCCTAATGTGTGAGGTCAGAAGAGAATCCGCAATGTCTAAAATACATTATAATTCCCAGAAGTGGAGTAATGAAGAATCAGATGGAAGAACTAGTTACTCATGATAATATTACAATTCAAATTAACTATGTACACATGGATATCAATCTGAATTACACTGCAAATCCATGTGGATATATAAAAAATAGTCTTTCATGTCCATGAATAGGCAATACAAAGTGGACATATGCCATAGGTTCTCATAGTCACAAAAAAGACACGGTGGAGTCTAATCTCAAAATCAAATGAATATATACAATGGAGTGCAAAGTTCAAAATGATCTTCCATGATCACTGAAGTCATATAAGTATTGGTCCGATAAAAGACAACAATACATATGGGGTGTTGCTACTGAAAACAAGAGGTCTTCTACACTATCCGCCAAAACTGCAAGTATACCTCATGTGAATAAAGGAGCTGAAGTCGAACACAATGAGACTTCGTTTGATTACAGGCCATTGAGGTATATTGTTAACAAACATGAGACAACCCGCCGATAATGAAAGTAGGTGTCAAGGCACTACGTCCATTCAACAAGTGTGAATAAGGGTGTTGAGGTCGAACACTTGAAGAATCCATCAATCAGGAGACATTGATGTATTCCCAACTGTCGATGGCGGGAGAACCTGCCACTGATTACTGTAAGACTCAAGGTAATCATATGAATCTAGATATTAATTCCACAATAGATGCGTTGAAGTTGATGGAAGGAGACCCACCGAAAGGAGAGCATTGAGGAATATCTCATCATCTAGTGCAAGGTACAAAGAAATAACTTGATGATTAGGAAGAACTTGGATGAATAGGATGCTCACGAACCAACAACCATGTGTGTCTCTCACATGCACCAGATGCAAGTAGTACATGAAAAAAACCCTCTAACTAGCAGTCAACAAAGGCGAAGAAACCACCAATAGGGTCTAATGGAATCCAAGAAATTGCATAGATCACAATGTGTGAATGGATTTATTATCGGTGAACACAAGGGAAACCCCCCAGTCAACGACCAATGAAGAGATGTCATATGTTGGGTTCAATTTCACCTACTGATGAAAGTAGGCCTAGGGTGCAAGGTAGGACAACAGTTCCATGTGATTCTGAGATTTACTTGTAAGGGGATGGCTGACATTCAAAATCAAGAGTTCTGAGAAATGGTCGACACTGGATTATACTTTTTTTGAACAAGAGCATGATAAGATGGATAACGTAGGAAGCATAGACTTAACACTAATCATTGACAAAATTTTGTGACACAGGAGGCGTCAACAAAATCTCCATAGGGACTAGAAGAATAACCAGTTGGAGGAGTAGAATCTAAGTAACAATTTCAACTTCATAAGGCCATGCTAAACCCAAACCTTGGATGAAATGGACTCAATATTTTGTTCTCTATCAAAGGAGACATGATTGTTTCCGATAGGAGATAATATTTGTTTCTCGCCAATATTTTTTTGGTTTTTTCATAGTAAAAGAAATGCTATGATATAAGAGAGGAAACACATGTTGCAAGTAAGTAGCTAGCTCCAAGTAGTGGAACATGCCTATGATCAATGAAAGGGAATGCATGTGGGACATGGACACTCGGGGGGATGTCTCCTATATGGGTTAAGGGTGGTCAAGTTGCAAACAATATATGGAAGGCACTGCTTGGCTAATGTTGAGAATTGTTGGGGAAAGAGGCTTATAACAAGAAAGTGAGAGCTGACATTAGACTCAACAACACAAGAATGATAATGGGATGCAATTACAACTTAACTCAAGAGTGTCATTTTTCGTAGACTTAGTCCCCTAGGCTTGAAAAAGTAAAAAATAATACCCATGAGAAATCTTCTAGCCAATGGTGACTAGGGTATACCTTTTTCATAATTAGTCCATTCGATCTGAATAAGGGGTACACTTGCACCAAATACACGCCCTTTCAAAGCCAATTAATGAGTGTGAAAGAGAAAAGCTAACTCGACAATATTTTCATTTTTAAGGAGTCTTGAAAAGAGATTAAATAAGACTCTAGGAAGTCCCATAGGTAGTGACCACAAGACTTAAAATAGTTCTAATTGAATTCATTTTAACAACATGAGAAAATATTTCATCAAAATCTATACCTTTTTTTTGTTCAAACCCCTTTACAACAATTCTAGCCTTGTACCTTTTTTTTCCTCCATCTTCTTCCTTCAACTTGTAAACCCATTTATTCTGCAGTGCTCTTTTTCCTGCACGCAACTGAAACAAGTCCCAAGTCTGGTTATTTACCAAGGAATCCATTTCCTCTTTTATGGCTTTCTCCCATTTATTTTTAGTGTCTACCTGCATTGTCTCTTCATAACATTCTGGTTCACCAGAATCAGTGAACAATAAATAATACAATGAAGGAGAGTATCGTTCAGGGGGTCTACTTAACTTGGTATATCTTCTAACAACACTTTCATGAGTTTGAGGTACATATTGATCATATTGTTGTACATTTTGATTTTCTGGTACCTTTAGAATTTATTTTCCAGTGATCTCATCAAGCACTGTGTATTCTGGTTTTTCTTTTTCCCGTTTCTTTCCCTGCAATCCATCTTTTCCCATGAACTTCTCATTGAATATGACATCTCCACTCCTAACGATTTTGTTATTTTCATAATCCCACAAGCGATAACAAAAATCATTAAACACCGTATCCAATAAAGGTACACTTCTTGGATTTTGCCTCAAGCTTTGTTCTATTTTATTTATCAATATGGACAAATAATTCACAACTGAAAGTCTTCAAAAAAAAATAGTTTACCTGTTTACATGTCCATGCCTCCTTTGGGATTCTACCATCCAAAGAGATTGAAGGTCCTATGTTTATTAAGTAAATAACAATATCTACAACATATGTCTAGAACTATAAGGGAAAATCATCATGCAATCTCATACTCCTTACACGCTCCATGACTGTCCTATTCATCATTTCTAACACACCATTTTCTTGTGGTGTTCATGGAATTGTCTTCTCTCTATGAATCCCATGGTATGAACAATAATCATCAAACTCCTTGCTACAATATTCACCTCCATTGTTTGATCTGAGACACTTCAACCTTTTTCCTGTCTCATTCTCA
>JZKD02S1746058.1:64469-81370 GCA_000966675.3 Picea glauca | reverse complement strand
TGTACCTTACACACGAGGATGTGTTATGGAAAGTATGCAGTTGAATTTGAAACATCCAGTCACCATAAATTTAGTGTTCCTTGGCATGATTCCTATTTTTTCTCGATCTGTTATAAATTCTAGATGTGTTGCACCCATTCTATATGCGAAATCAGAGTCATGCTCTGTCTGTAAATTGTTTCGCAAGCTCGGGTTGATTGAATTACATGTCTTGGGTGTTTTTCGGATCCACCGTGCACAAGATAAATATTGGTCACACCATGATGACCTTCCAAAATATAAGAAAGGGCACTTGGAGTAGCAGGATTTCTAGGCCCGAGCCCAAAAACGATTGGGTTTTGTTCTCACTCACAACACGCGCTCCCGAAAATCCAAAGGGAGTTTTCTCTTTACACATGGAAGCGAAGGTATCACACCGCGCATAACCTGGAGTAGAAGGACCTGAGCATAAAGGAAGGATGGTAGCTACCATGTCTTCCTAGCACTAGATACCTCGGAGAAGGGGGAGACCAAGGAAGAACTAGGAAGCCGAGGAGACCCGAGTCCCAAACAAGCTGCATGCAATATCGGTTGCATAGAAATTACTTATGCATGTTGTTCGGATGGAACCTATTGAGGGAAAAAGCTAAGAAGGTGGGAGAAGAATGAGGAGGATGGATGCCACGGGAACCAATGATCAAGAGCCATCTCATCAGTTGGAGCAGGAAAAACTAGCTATCGCTGAACTCTACCAGGAAAACAGGGAGATGAGACAACAACTAGTGACAAAGACCATTGAAGTGTCAGCATTGCAAGGCCGCAAAGCGAACATCACTTGGCTAAAAAGAAAACTCCGAGAGGTGCAGGATACAATAGTATAGTTGCAGGAACCACAGAGGTTGTCAGAAGAAGGATATGTGAAACTCTCCAGAGAATGTGAAGTGGCAAGGGAGGAAGCTTGCGCGGCTCTCGCCAGGGAACAGAAGAAACAAGATTAGTTGAGTTTGTTTCTGTATCCACAAACATAAAGAAATTCTTGACAGTTTTGAAGGAGACATCTCCCTAAGACATTGTTTCATTTTGATAACAACCATAACTGTCTGCAGCCACTTTTCACGCACATTTCCCCAACAAATGAGCGCACAACAGAAATAAAAGTCGTTACATCAAACAATGGGACTCCGAAAAACACTTTTCCATCCAGATATTTGATTGAAGGAAAACATTGACACATCACTCCCTGATGACGATATTTTATTGATAACCAAATCCCCGTGGCAGATTACGAGCAGTCAAGATGTAGCCAGATGTATTTGTTGTCTATTTTTGGAAAGGTGTCATGCGAAGAATTGTGTAACACAGAACAGTCAGTTTCCTAGTTTTTAGAGCTAGCAGTTAGAAGAGTAGGGTAGCCCAAGTGGCACCCTCACCTATATATTTGATCTTTTCAATGTAAGCCAGGTTGGTTGGAAAAATTTAGTATAGACAACATCTATTGAATGTAATTTGAGTTCGACTGAAGCTTAATGCAAAAGTTCTGTAGATTTGATGAAAAGATTCTAATTGTAGCAGTTGGATTTATTGTTTTCCCTTCCTTGTGTATGTACTTCATGTTTTCTTATTCATATCTTTTTTTGTCTAACTCGAAATGAATTTTTGAACCTGTGGATTCGCTGTGCAGCCCCCCTTGTTCGCTCCATTTAGAAAAAACATATTTCCTCTAAAAGTTAACTCTTAATTCATCCTCAACGGTGCTCTGAGTTGCTTCCTGTGGTTTCTGTCCACCACACGCAACGATTTTAAACTAAAGATTCTTGCTCGCTTAGCCTTTATCCTCTCAAGATCAGTCACTGAGTCATTTTTTTCTATCGTTTCCTTGAATCGACTACATAGCCCGAGGTCCTACTATCTTATGCCAATGAAACCAAAACTTATTATCTGATAGTGTTAAATCTAGCCACAAATTTAAAGCCATATCCCACGCTGAGACCGTGTCTCCCAAGAGATCCCTCTCCAGATCCGAAAGTCTAGTGTCAGGTCTCAAAGTTGGTTGAAAATTTTACCTTTGTCGTCTGTCCATCAACTGAACAGATTTATAGAGTGCTAACATTCTGGCGTCGTTGTTGGGGATGAAATTGAATAGATCTTCCCTTGGAAAACGACTAACGTTGAAGTTTGACCCGTGAGGGTAACAAAAGGATAAACATTTGTACCAGCTGAAACCTTTACCCTGGCGACTCCAGTCAAAAAGACCAGTAGCATCAAGTAGCAGAGTTCATGAACCTTGGCTCTGAAGACGATCTATACCAGAAGAAAATCCTAACCCAACCCCTACAGAGCCTGTGTACGACCCCAAGAAAATTCTGCACAGGACTAGAGAGAAAGCACTAGACCCGTTCTATTACCTGGACAAAAGCCCATCCTTACCCAAAGATGGCGCGCAAAGCATTGATGACCTTGAGTTTGATGAATTATTTGAGAAAACCATGTTCAGGTCTAAGTAGGAAACCAACTTGGATGAGATAGTTTTCAACCAGAAGAGATTCCAAGCCCTGATATCAAATAATATCCCTCAAATCCCAAGCCCTCCTAGAACCGTGGCTTCTAAATTTGGCCCCCTCATTCTTCCCGCCCAAGTGCATGATTTTCCCCAAAATTACAGTCAGAGAATTAAGCTCTACGATGTTGAAGGGAGCATTTAAGCCCAGAAGCATCTGGATTGGTTCAACGATTTCTTCGACCTAGAAGAGGTAGACTATGAAAATGCGAAAATGAGGTTGTTCAGGCAGAGTTTTGCGGGGGAGGTGAGGAAGTGGTTCAAATCCCTACAACCAACAAGTATTCAAGACTTCGTCGCATTCGAAACATCTTTCATCAATAGATGGGGAGACAAGAGGAACCCCTTGCAGTTGTTAACACATTACAATAATATGAAGAAGGCGCTGGAGGAGACGGTGCAAGAATTCTCAACCCAGTTCATGAACGTTTACAACTCAATTCTCGAATAAGTTCAACCACCTGTCGGGGCTGCGCAGTTGCGGTACACCGACTCCTTTGACAATTATTTTGCACTGTTGTTGAGAGAAAGAAGATTGGCAAACCTAAACACGATAATGAGCAATGCGATCAAAGTTGAGGTAAATATGATGACATCTGGGAAGATCAGGCAAAGATTCAACAGAGGAAATAGAAACCCCCAAGGAGACACGCAGCCATCAATGTCGAGATCCACAGACGACAAATTTGTCTTAATGATGAGAACCATGGAGAATCTAATGGAGAAAATGTATGTGCGAAACAGGCCCGCTGCCCAGGAACAACAGGCGCCCCAACCCAAAAATCAAAACCTCAGGAGGGGTCAAGTTCCTCAGATCAGACAGAGGGAATAGAGGGAGAAGAGAGATCAAGTTGACCAACAGACAAGGTCTGCATTCCAAAACAACTACGCAGATGAAGACTTCGACCAGATGTTCGAAGAACAAATGCATTGATGCGATGACAAGAACCCGTGCGTGTTTTTGACAAAGAGTGAACATGATCGGTACATGAGAAAAGATGACGATTTTATGCTAGAGACAGACAATGCATGGATTGGGTAAACTGATGACACATTTTCCTGGGAGACGGAAGAGTTCAGAAAAGGTTATCAGAATGCCATCATGCAGTTTCATAAAATATATAACCTCGGGAGAAAGGAAGCATCTATCGAGCCTCAGTAGATGGATCCTGTAAGGAAACCTTCGGCGGACACCCCTTCCACAAGCCGAACAAGGCCAAACAACATGACCAAGGATGTGATGGAGAAGGCAAGGTCGAAGGAAGAGGGCCCAAAGAAAACTATGGAAACAAGTCGAGAAGCGGGTGGAAAAGAGGTAGGGAAAGTCTGCCCCCCTTTTAACTTTGAGCATGAAATGGATAAAATCAAGATCTTTGTCCCATTCAATGAACTTATTAGAAAGGGAGAGTATCGGGAACAAATTATTAAAATGGTGAAAATGGGAGGGACCCCCGATACTTTGAATATCCAAGACGATCACCCTGTTATTTTGTTTGGTTCTCATGTTAAGGAGACAAGTGATATTGAGGACGTACCTCTGTTCTACGTCAGTCTAAAGGTTCATGACATGACCCTACATAACACCATGTTGTATTCCAGCACATCGCACAACCTCATGCCAAAGGTGATCATGGATGAATTGGGTTTGGATATCACCATGCCCTACAAGGACCTTTTCTCTTTTGATTCAAGGAAAGTCAAGTGCTTGGGTCTCATCAAGGACTTGATCATGTCATTGGTCCAAATTCCTTCAAAGAACATGGTTATGGACGTGGTCATGGAAGACATACCCCCTAAGTTTGGCATGCTATTGTTTAGATCGTGGGCTACGAAGTTAAAGGGGACCTTGCAAATGGACGTGTCATATGCCACCATTCCTATATTTGGCCAAGACAGACGGTTGTATAGAGAAGTGCTTCTAAAATACAAGGTACGAAGAAAAACGCAGCCAAACAACCACCCCATATACTCCATTGACACTGAGGTTGGTTCTTCTATATTCTACAATGACCTGAGTTTTGAAGAGGAAGAGTCGACAACCACCATGACGGTCGATAAGGAAACCACGCGGGAAGCAACAGACTGCACCGACCCAAAAGAACACACGGAAAATGAGATATGGAACATGAGTTTCAATGGCTCTGTTAGCAAGGAAGGAGAAGGTGTCAGTGTATGGGTAAACCCCCCTGAAGTGGGAACAAAGTTGTGCTCGTACAAGATTGCATTCAAATGCATGAACAACATGGCCAAGTATGAGGCACTGATTCTAGGCCTGAAGGTGTTGAAAGAATTTGGCACAAAGAAGATAGCAGTGCATGGAGACTCTGAACTTGTCATAAACCAAGTTAAAGGCATATATCAAACAAAGCACCCTAGGCTAAGAGCATACAGAGACTTGGCGCTAGACCTCCTCGAGAAATTTTCAGAGTATGACCTATCTACTATTCCAAGAAAGAAAAATCAGGTCATCGATGCGTTGGCCACCTCGGCCTCAATTTTTAAAATTCCCATCTTCCCAAACAAAAAATACAAGATTGAAGTCAAACACAGGTCGACAATGCTTGATAATACCAAATACCGACAAGTGTTTGAGGACGACAAGCAGGTAGAAATATTTCTTCAGATGAGCGATGAGTTCGCTAACATAAACATTGACAATGAATGTTGATTCGACGAACATGGGAGCACGGATGCACGCAGTAACAAAGACCCTTTCCAAAACCAGATCGTTGGAAGGGACATAATAGAACTGAAAAATAACATCATTCCAAAGGGGTTAGTGCCACTGGAAAAGCTATTTGACGAAAATGGCATGGCTAAAAATCCAAAGATCATTGAAATCGAAGAGGACGTGGAAGACTACAACATCGAGACTGAGGAGAACCCAAAAATGATCAAATTATCAAAAACACTCAGTCCAGAGGTCAAGTAAGACTACGTGAAGCTCATGAAGGATTTCCCTGATATTTTTGCATGGAGCTATGATGATTTGAATGTGTATGACACTAAAGGGATCCAACATTTTATCCCTCTCAAAGAAGATCATAAACCTTTCAAATAGAAGCTGAGACGGATAAATCCCCTTCTACTATCGCTGATTGAAAAGGAGGTAAAGAAACTTTTCGATGCTAAGATTATCATTTCTTTGCGTTTCTTGAAATGGGTAGCTAATTTGGTGCCTATAAGAAGAAGAGCAGTGAGATAAGACTGTGTGTAGACTTATGAAATTTAAACAAAGTGTCCCTCAAGGATCACTACCCTCTTCCTAAAATGGACTATATCCTGTAAAAGGTGGTGGGGTCCCAGAATATGTCCATGCTGAACGTTTTTTCAGGGTATAATCGGATCATGGTCCACCTAGACGACAGAGAAAAAATATCTTTCACAACTCCATGGGGAACGTTCATGTATGCCAAGATGCCTTTCATCCTGATGAACACTGGTGCCACTTTCCAGAGGGGAATGGACATAGAATTTGCTGATGAAAGGGACAAGTTCATTGTGATCTATCTAGAAGACATCACGGTATACTCTGCCTCTAATGAACAACACCTCGAGCATCTGAATAAAGTTTTCCAGAAGTGCAGGAAGTTTGGTATATCACTAAATCCAAAGAAATCACATTTCGAGGTGGAAGAAGGGAAGCTGATGAGGCAGTATCTCCAAAGAAGACATTAAGATAGACCCCAACAAGGTTGAAGGAATCCTAAAAACTGGCACTCCACGCAGTAAAAAGGAAGTGCAATCCTTCCTAGGGAAAGTAAACTTCTTGAGGAGATTCATCCCGAACGTGGCAGAGATTATAAAGCATATCACCTGCATGCTCAGAAAGGGAAATGAGATCAAGTGCAACTCGGAAGCCAAGAATTCATTTGAAGATATCAAGGTGGCATTGAATAGAGATCCTATCCTAGCCAGTCCAAACTTCACGAAAGATTTCATTCTGTTTTCATTTACCTCTGAGCATACGATCGTCGGCGTGCTGTTGCAAAAAGACTAGAAGAACTTCGAGTAGCCTATAGCTTATTTTAGCAAGATGTTGTGGGAGGTTCCACTAAGGTACGCCATTATGGAAAAACAAGCATATGCCTTAGTGAAATATTTGAAGGAGTTCAGGATGTACATATTGCATTCTCGTGTCATTGCTTATGTTCCCAACAACTCAGTAAAGGATATCCTAACTTAGCCCAACCCTGAAGGAAGGATAGGTAAATGGATAGAAGCCATGTTGGAATATGACCTAGAGATCAAGCCTACGAAACTAATTAAGGTTCAGGGCCTTGCAAAGATAATGGCGCAGTCAGACTGCGACGCTGTGGGAATAAATTTCATTGTCAATCTATCAGAGAGTCCTCACGAAGAAGCAACTACATAAGTTTCTCAAGAGTTCCTCGATTCGCTATGGTATGCAAACATCCTCTATGTGTTGAAGAATCTCTACGCCCCTCTGGGCGTAAGTAATACCGAGGCCCGATTTCTAAAGCTTAAATCAGTTAAGTTTTGCATCCTGGATAACTCGCTCTACTGGAAAGATCCTGGGGAATGTTGCTGAGTTTTTTGCTGGAAAATGAAGTGAAGCAAGCCACAAAAGAATTTCACAAGGCGACTGCAGAGGACACCATTACTGGAAAACCACCGCGCATAAAATCCTAAGAGCGGGTTACTATTGGTCCACCATATTTGCGAATGTCTACAAAGAAGTGTCCAGCTGCCACGAGTGTCATATTTTCGATGGAAGAAGAAAGTTGCATCCTTTTCCACTAAAGCCGATCTTAGTCGAAGCACCATTCATGCAGTGGGGTTTGGATTTTATAGGGGAAATAAATATGCCATCCTCAGCGCAACACAAATGGATACTCATAGCCACTGACTACTTCAAAAAGTGGATAGAAGCGATCCCAGGAAGCAAGCTACTGACGCAATCATCATCCAATTTTTGGAGACAAACATCTTGTCGAGATTCAGATGCCCCGTCAAGATCATAATAGACAACGCAGTCGCATTCAAGTCCAAGAAGATGGAGAAGTTTTTTCAGGATTACAACATAACCTTAGGTCATTCTGCAATGTACTACGCACAAGGAAACGAGTTAGAAGAATCATCAAATAAGAGACTGACCAGGATCATCAAAGGACTCCTGCAAGACAATAAGAAATCTTGGCATAAAAATCTTATCTACGCGCTATGGGTTGATCGAGTTACCACCAAGAATTCCATCTCAACGTCGCCTTTTCAGATCATATATGGCTCAGATGCAAGTTTCCCTACCACATTGGGGTTACCTATCAGAAAGTTGTTGCAAGAGAAGGAGGCCGAGCCAAATGATGTGCAGAGAAGAATAAATCAGTTGGTTCACACACAACAGATGAGGGAACAGGTGTACAACCGATCACAACTCCACCAGGAAAAGATGAAGAAAGCCTTTGTCAAGCGTTACAAGCCAGAGGATTTTCGTTTGGGTGATCGGGTGTTGAGATGGGACGCGCGAAATGAGGACAAAGGAAAGCATGAAAAAATCAATAATCTTTGGACGGGTCCATTCAAAATCGGTGCACATCACGGAAATAATGCTTATTTTCTGGAAGAACTAAATGGAGAGTGCCTTGGTTGGGGGCCTGTAAATGAAAGGTTCCTCAAACATTATCTGATGAAATAAAATCCGTTTAAGTTACATGTCATTGTAAATAGTCATTTTATTTTTGTATCGAGTCGATATGTCAACAGAAACTTGAAGCCCAAAGTGAAGGCCTTGAGTTTATGCTGAAGCTTTTAGAAACTGCGTCGATAGGCGTATTTTGTATTTTGTTTTTTGTATTTCAGTGTCTGAAATTTGAATAAAGCCCAACGGTCAAACACCTGGTCTACTGTTCTTTTATACCTCGTGGGGAGGATAGTATCCCCATTGGAGCCAACTGTTAGCGACACCATTTTTTCTTTCCATTTAGAGTCAGTTTTAGTTGAGTTATGGCCCATGTGTCCAAACATGTGAAATCAGGTACGTAATAGTGAAGGGGTCGAAGTCAGCAAGTGGTCGGTTGGCCTTTGGAAACAGGAAGGGAATTCAGAGTTGAAACATGCGTAGATGGTACAAGTATGTTTTTCCCAGAGAGTCGGGTCCTATTAAAATCCAGCCTCTATGTGCCCTAGGTTGAGTCAAGTAGTTAATGAAAGTCGTGTTGACAAGTATTGTAACTATTATCAGTTCATCATGAAGGCCGAAGGAATGAAAAATCACGACGTTCATATCATGTATGCCTTGCGTCCCTTATCGCCTGTACCTTACACGCAGGGATGTCTTATGGAAAATATGTAATTTGATTTGAAACATCCAGTCACCATGAATTCAATGTTCCTTGGCACTATTCCTCATTCCACACGATCTGTTATAAATTCTAGATGTGTTGCACCCATTCTATCTGCAAAATCAAATTCATGCTCTATCTGTAAATTGTCTCGCAAGCTCGGGTTGATCAAATTCTTTGTCTTGCATGTTCGTTGGATCCACCACGTGCAAGATAAATACTAGTCACGCCATGACGACCTTCCAAAACATAATAAAGGGCATGTAGAGTAGCATAATTTCCAGGCCTGAGCCCCAAAACGATTGGGATTCATTCTCACTCACAACAGGTGCTCCTAAAAATCCAAAGGGAGTTTTGTCTTTACCCACGGAAGCGAAGGTATCACACTGCGAAAAACCTGGAGTAGAAGGACCTGAGAAAAAATGAAGGACGCTAGCTACCCTTCCTTTCCAGCAGCAGATACCTAGGAGAAGGGGGAGACCAAGGAAGAACTAGGAAGATGGGGAGACCCGAGTCCCAAACGCGTTGTGCGCAAGATCGATTGTAGAGAAATTACTTATGCGCATTGTTCGACTGGAACCTATTGAGGGCACAAGATGAGAAGGTGGGAGTAGAACGAGGAGGATGGATGTCACGGGCACCAATGATCAAGAGCCATCTCAACAGATGGAGCAGGAGAAACTAGCTATCATCGAACTCTACCAGGAAAATAGGGAGCTGAGACAACAACTAGCGACAAAGACCATTGAAGTGTCAGCAGCGGAAGGTCACGAAGGGAACGTGACATGGCTAAAAAGACAGATCTGAGAGGCACATGATAGAATCTTACAACTGCGTGAAGCACAGAGGTTGTCAGAAGAAGGGTATGCGAAACACTCCAGAGAATATGAAGCGACCGAGGAAGAATCTCACGCGGCTCTCGCCAGCGAACATAAGAAACAAGATTAGTTGAGTTCGTTCCTGTATCTGCAAACAAAAAAGAAATATTGATAGTTTTGAAGGAGACATCGCCCTAAGACATTTTTCCATTTTTATAACGGCCATAACTGTCTGCAGCCACTTTCTGCGCACATTTCCCCCAGCAAATGAACGCACGACAGAAATAAAATACGTTACAACAAACAACGAGACTCTGACAAACACTTGTCCATCTAGATATCTGATCGAAGGAAAACATTGACACATCACTCCCTCATAACAAGATTTGATTGATAACCAAATCCCTGTGGCAGATTATGAACAGTCAAGATGTATCCAGATGTATTTTTTTGTCTATTTTTGGAAATGTGTCATGCGAAGAGTTTTGTAACACAGAACAGTCAGTTTCCTAGTTTTTAGAGATAGTAGTTAGAAGAGTAGGGTAGCCCAAGTGGCGCCCTCGCCTATATATTTGATCTTTTCAATGTAAGGCAGGTTGTTTGGCAAAAAATAGTATAGACAACGTATATTGAATGTAATTTGAGTTCGACTGAAGCTTAATGAAAAAGTCTTGTATATTTGATGAAAAGATTCTAATTGTAGCAGTTGGATGTATTGTTTTCCCTTCCTTACGTATGTACTTCTTGTTTTCTTTATTCATATCGTTTTCTGTCTAACTCGGATCAAATTTTCGAACCTGTGGATTCGCTGCGCAACGCCCCTTGTTGGAGCCATTTATAAAAAACATATTTACTCTAAAAGTTAACTCTTAATTCATCCTCAACAGTGCTCCGAGTTGCTTCCTATGTTTTTTTTCCGCCACACACAACAATTTTAAACTGAAGATTGTTGCTCGCTTAGCCTTTATCCTCTCAAGCTCAGTCACTGAGTCATTCGTTTCTATCATTTCCTTGAATCAACTCCATAGCCCGAGGTACTACTATCTTACGCGAATGAAACCATAACTTATTATCTGATAGTGTTAAATCTAGCCATAGCTTTAAATTCATATCCCGCACTGAGACGTGTCTCCCGAGAGAGACCTCTCTAGATCCGAAAGGCTAGTTTCGAGTCTCAAAGTTGGTTGAAAAAGTTACCTCTGTCATCTGTCCATCAGCCAAACAGATTTACAAAGTGCTAATAGGTGGGAGGCCACCGAAATCCATCTGGATCAATCCTCCCCCCTTAGGAAGCAATGGTCTCCATTGCGTTGAGTTCCCCCATCATATGAGGAAATTTCTGCTGAATTTGGCCCCAGGTGAGTTGTTTTCCTTGGTGTAGGAGTTGCCCTGCTTTGACAACTAGATAAAGTTGGATCCTTTGATGGCGAGTGCCCTTGATCTATTTTCTCACAATATGATCACTGGATGCCTGTTGTATGCATTTGGGGTTGAGCTCTATTGATGTCAGTTTCTTTGTTTTCTCTGAGGTGTCCAATAATGGTGGGAAATACGGTCAAAGGATATCCATGTTGAACACTGGGTGCAAGCCAAGGAAAGGAGGAATGTTGAGCTCGAAATAATTATCAACCACAAACTTAGTGATGGTGTATGACCCATAACGGAGTGGGCGAAGCTTCTGATGGGGTCCTATAAGGTGCTCTTTCTTCAAGTGAAACCAAACTTTTTCGGCCACGTGAAACTTATGTGGCACCTGGTGTTGATCATGGTGTTGCTTGTACTTGTCATTGGACTTCTGTAGGATATCTTGAACCTGTTGGCGGATGTGTTGGGTCCGCTCAATGAACCGAGTGCATTTTTCAACTTTAGTTAGAGTAGGAGATGAGTCGACTGAGGTGACCGTAAGGGGTAGTGAAAGATCTATGGGACCCAGTGGTTGGAATCCCAACTGCACCTGAAAGGGGTTGTGGTCAGTTGAGTTTTGCAGAGCTCGGTTGTAGCTATGTTTAATATAGGGGAGACTCTCATCCCATGTGCGAGGGTGCTTGGAATTATACATGCACGGGATACGCACGATCATTTAATTTATGACCTCAATTTGGCCATCTGTCTGGGGGTGGAAGGTCATGGATTTTGTGATCTTGGTGTCCAGCAGTGACCAGAGGCTTGACCAAAATGTGCTAAGAAATTGACTGTCCTGATCTAAGACAATGGTTTGTGGGATTCAAAAATGTACCCAGACTCATTCAAACCGGAATCGCCATCTTAGACAAGCTATCCAAAACCAAAAAAACACAATCATTGCCCCGCTTGGTGGATGGGAGGCCCAACAAGTAGTCCATTGAGATGGATTCCCATGGCCTGTCAGGAGTAAGTAGAGGGGTGTACATGCACTATTTCTTAGTGGTCGGTTTGGAAATTTCTCATGCAGTGCAACATCTGAGATACTTGTTGACCTCTTGTTGAAGTTTTGGCCAGTAGAAATGTTTCTGCAACATTTCCACTGTCTTTTCGACGCCAAAGTTTCCTAACACCCAGTTGTAGTGGGCTTACCAGATCAACTTCGCTCACTCGCTTGATGGAACGCAGATATGGCCCAAACGACACAACATCCTATCCTGAAGATGGAAATTAGCGACAACTGCGTTTGCGCCCAACATTTGGTACGTGGTGGCGAAGTCTGGTTCTGTGTCATAGAGTTCCGGTCATCCAGAGGTCTCATGACTGCAAGACTCTAGCATCGTGGTGAGTATCGCGACTGGTGGTCTGCTGAGGCAATCAACGATGTGGTTGATGCTTCCTGTTTTATAATTGATGCTGAGGTGGAATTTTTTCAAGTACATGGACCACTTCTGGTGGCGGGCATTCTACAATTTTCCTTGTGTATGCATGAACTGCAGTGGCTTATGATCATTGTGGATGATTGTCTCCTTCCCAAGAATGTAATTTCTCCATTGGTGGCAGGCTTTCACAATGGAGTACATTTCTTTTTCGTAAGTAGGATACTTATGGACAACATCTGATATTTTCTCACTATGATAGGCCACGAGGTGGTTGTGATGAGTGAGAATGACGCCCACATCCTAGTCTGAAGCATCTGTCTTGGTCTCAAAGGGTCATTGCAGGTCCAGTAGTAAAATTACTGGGGCTGAGCACAAGCGCTGCTTCAAATCATCGAACGCTTGTTGTTGGGACCAACCCCACACAAATTTCATCTTACCACCACCCCTGGTTACTTGGCTGAGTGCCCATGCAATATCGGAGAATCCCAACATGAACTTGCTGTAGAAATTGGGAAGGCCCAAGAAGCTTCAAAGTTCAGTGAGTGTTGTTGGGGCTGACCAGTCACAGATGACTTGGATTTTGGTTGGATCCACATGTACGCCATGATGATCAACAATGTATCCTAGGTAATGAACCTTGTCCATGCCGAAGGAGCATTTTTCCAAGTTGGCATAGAGTTGGTGTTGTCGCAGGGTGTGAAAAATCTGATGAATATGCTGCAACTGTTCTTCCCAATTCTTGTTTTAAATGAGGATGTCATCTAGATACACCACAACAAAAGTATTGGTGAATGTTCATAGGATATCGTCCATCATCCTCATGAAAGTGGTTGGAGAATTTTTCAAACCAAAGGGCATGATCAACCATTCAAAACGACCTTCCTTTGAATTGAAGGTGGTGTTCCATACATATGTATGTTCTATCGGGACCTGGTGGTAGCTAGACTTCAGATCAATCTTACTGAAGTATTTGTCCCTCATGAGTTGATCAAGGAGGTCGTCAATTCGAGGAATCGGGTATTATTTCCTGACTGTGATTTTTTTCATGGCCAGGTAATCAATGCGAAGTTTCCAGGTTCCATTTTTCTTCTGTACCAGCACGATTGGGCTCCCACAAGGTGATGAGTTTGGATAGATGTGCCTCTTGTGGAGAAGTTCTTGGATATGTCGCTTGATCTCCTCATTCTCTAACAGAGAGTGGCAGTAGACTGGCCCATTGGGTAGCGGTGTGTCGGGGGTCAGTACGATGGGGTGCTTGAACTAACAATGCAGAGGTACCATGGTAGGTGAGGAGAAGATATCTGAGTATTCTTCCATGATATGATCCACTTGCTTTTGTTGTGTGGAGAGGTCAGCCATGGAGACCTTGGATGTAGTTGCGATCTTTCCCTCATTCTGAGAGAGAATCACGAAGAAGACAAACTTTCTTGTTTGAGAGATGACGTTTCTGCATTGTTTGACATAGATCAAGGAAATAACACTGGGTGGGACCGCCTCGGGTATCCTGTAGAATTTCTTGTTCAAAGTAATAATAACACTACAAGGCCTAGACTCATATACAACATGATGTTTCCATAAATATGGTTGGCCCAAAATAACATTACAAACTTCGAGAGGGGAAACATCACACAATACCTCATCTTTGAAGGGCTTGATGACGTATGACATGTGACATTGTTGGCTAACGCGGATGTCGCTTCCTTGGTGGAGCCATCCAATGGTTTAGGGCTACAGGTCCGACGTTGTCGACAGGGCAAGTCGCTTGACAACATCTATTGAGAGGAGGCTCTTATGGCTACCGCTATCAACGATGAAATGCAGTGGGGTACCCTTCACCCACATATGTGAATGAAAAAGGCCCTCGCCTTCCTCTGGCTCATTTGGTTGACTGGAATGGATCTTAGTGGTAGCAATGATAGCACTAGGTTCTGCATCTGTGATCTGTCTTAGAGTCGGAACCTGCATCTGATTCAGAGGATTTCACCTTATCCACCGACGACTGCTTCGAGTTTCAAACAACAGTTATGCCAGGGGTTCTTATGGAAGTTGCACCATTTCCCGGTATCTTTCTTTGTCTTTCCAGTGTCCTTCTTTGCTTGCGACCTGGACTAGTTGTCTTGAGGTTGTCTGTATTTTCTCTATCCTTTGTTCTGCAGGTTGGGGCCAACCTTTCATGGATTTTGTTGTGAGGGGTTCTTAGGCCCAAATTGTCGTGTCTTTTGTTTGAACTTCTACTTGATTTTGACAGCATATCGGTAGGCCACGCCCAAGGATGAGATGTCTAGAAACTCCATTTCGGCCTGGCTGTATTTATGAAGATCGTCGCGATACTTGAGCACCAGATGTTTCTCAGAATCTTTGATACCTAGCTTGTTGCACAAGGTATGGAAGATATTTGTGAACTCGGGCACCACTTGGTCTCTTTCCTGTCACAACGTGGTCCATTTTGTGTACAGGTCGTCATAACTTCCAATAGGGTAGTGTTGTTCCTTAATATCATACTTGAAGGACTCCTAGGTGAATGCGACTATAAATAATGAGGGTTCCTCTATTTCCTTTTTCTCCCAGGAATTTTCCCACCAATCTTTGACATGGGGGACGACTTTGAGGAGCGTAAAAGTAATCTTTTCTCTATTCGAGAAGTTATGGAAATAGAAATACCCTTATAGCATATTCAACCATTTTTCTACCGTATCTGCATCTATTTGAACTTCAAATATAGGAATATCAAAGTTGATTTGTAACTTGAAGGGCGCGACGACTCTGTTTGAGGAAGATGCATCACCTGTTGGTGGCTACCAAAGGATTTGTGCAAAATTATCCATCATCTCGTTCTTTTGTTGTGTGAGGGCTTCCTCGAGCAACATTTTGAAGGGGTCTCTTGTCTCATCATCTTTCTTTTCTTCTTCCATGAGAGGTTGTTTGGGCGTGCAAGAGCTTTTTTCCTCAAGAGAAATAAGCTCGAGACCCATTTCTTTGTACCCTGACCTCGTTGGGGACATGCATTAAGAATACCAAGGAGCAGACCGCTCTGATACCACTGATCTAGAATATATTTTCAGAACGAAATGAATACATATTATTATCAAAATATGCTTAACATAGAATAATAGATATACAATAAAATTGGTTTCTATTCAATAAGGAAATAAGTTGAAACTGTAAAATGCAGCGGAAACAAGCTTGCTAGAATGGTGGCAGCTTCTCTCTGAGAAGAGATGTGACGGTTGCACTCATTCGCAAGAACATGATTATAATGAGGCTCTGAAGGCCTTTTTACAATAATAGGAATTTCAAAAACCTTAGACATCCAAAAAATCCTAACCCTAGGAGACGAAACGCCAAAAGTCATGTGGCCCTCGTTTGGGTAAGTTAGTACATCAACTTCCCAGGCTCGTAACTTTTGCATACAATCTTCATTTTAGGTGCACAATAGCCCGTTGGAAAGGTCTATCCGAGGAATACACATTTTGTTTCCATTATGATTGTGGCGAGCCCTTAAAAATGTTGTTTAGGGCCTCAAAACAGACCCGCAAGTCAGGGACCCGAAAACTAGGGAAAAAACCACCAAACTGGAAAATTGCCAAAATGAGCCAGTTGAAATAGGTGGAAGGCCACTGACATCCATCTGGATCAAGGTCTGACATGATTAACACTAAATTGAGAAAACATTCAAGGTGGTAGATAGAGTTTGGTTGCAGTTGAACAAAGAATGGTTGCAAGGTCCTAGAAAGAAAATCAAGGCTCTGTAGTATGATATTTTTGAGGTATTGGAGAAGGTAGGTTATAACGCCTACAAACTTATTCCACCCCCATATATGCACATTTAGTTAGTAGTGAATGTGGAAATTATAAAACTATATGAGCCTTTCATGTTGGATTAGGAAACTAAGGAGCAAGTCTTAGCTACCATAGAGGACTTAGCAACAAAATCTCAAGAAGAGTTGGTAGAAGATATATTTTTGCACAAGAATTCTAGAACTACCATACATGGGCAACATGACCTCTAGTATATTAGGTTGAAAGGAAAACTTCTAGGAACGGAAAAATGGTACTCTAGGGAGAAGGTAGAGGAGAAATTTCCTCACCTCATTTAGTAAAATATTTTCAAGACCAAAAGCCTCCCTAAATGGGGAGCTATGATCTGTAGTAGATCATTATATATTTTTCATGTATCTTGGTACTTCTAGGTGGAAAATTTGGAGGAATTGGCTTGAAAGGCCCATTGTTGTGACAAGTTCCAGTTTGGATATTTGGATGTTCAAGAACCTTCTAGAGCCATTTTGAGGCATCAAACGACACTTTTTGGGGTCAAAATCTTTCAAGAATAGCTTGTATCCCCTCAACACTATTGTACACAATGAAAGCTTTTCATTGGTGTGAAAATCACCTCAATCAAAGTTTGTATGTGGAAGTTATGTCTCTGGCAAGTTGACCTACCTTGTTGACCAACTAGTACTAA
>JZKD02S1746047.1:101554-114340 GCA_000966675.3 Picea glauca | reverse complement strand
GGAGTCCTCTAGGTATAGTTCAACATGTTTATGAGTGAGAAATGAGGCTCAACATAAAGTCATGTATTATCTATAAGGGACTCTTGGTCTTATGGAAAAAATCTATGCATGGGCACCAAATGGAGAAGAGGATCTAACTAGGGTACCCATGTTTGGTAAGTCTCCAACATTTGATAATGACACGTCGTGTAGTAGATGGAGGGTTATGTGTCGCTAAAAAATGTGTTCGTACCTCAGGCATATGAGTGACAGTTATAGGATAATGAAAATGTGTATGATGGAATGGATACCTATCCTATATGTTGGGTAGTTAAAATACTTGTTCCTAGTTACGAACGATCAACATAATGCTAAAAATTGCAAGAATCCTTGGAAAAAACTACAAAAACCAACTCAATCCACTGTTATATTAGTCCATTAGGTGAAAATACAATCCGAAACTATGTAAAGTGGCTAAAAAATGCTATAAATAGTAACAAAAACCAAATTTTACTATGTCATTTGACATTTTTACCCAAATAGTGAATTTTGGACCAAATTACCTCTGATCTTCAACTGGTGATTGTGGGAGTGTCGAGTGACGGAATTAGCGACCGTCTAGACTACACAATTCCTCTTCCCCTCCTGTTCCTTTCTAGTGGATTACATTTTGTATTTAGGTTTCAAATTTTAAGTTATTTAAGGCGCAAATTAGAGATTTAGGTGTACGCGGGCTACCATTCATCGGGTCGCATATATGCGTGGTTATACGCGGCTATGTAAAATAAAACCAATGTATGCTCAGCCCTATACACAACTTTGAATGTTTTAGCTCGTGTATATGTCTGTAAACAAATATTTTGATGGTTGCTAACTCAAAAAGTGATGTTTTTCTCATAGGATGGTGCTAGAATGGAGGGAAAGGGAACATGAGGAGGTAGATGTTGTTGTGTAAAGAGATCCGGGGGCCCAAATGGCCTTGAAAATATGCGGGTTGTACAAGTTTTGGGGACTCAAAGGGATGAGGGACCAAGTGAGGTTTCTACAGTTACTCATGGATTAATGGGATCCAGACAGTGAGAGCTTCAACCTTGATGGGAAACCATTAAAGATTGAAGTCGAGGATATATATTTATTGACAAGGTTGTCGCGTTAGGGTGAGGTGGTGAACCTCAAATCTCAGGGAGCTGGGAGCAGTATGAATATAGAATACTACATAGACAATCATTGTATAGTAGGGATGGAGAAGGTCGGGAGTCAAATCCCCATCTAAGCGATAATCAATCTAAGCTTCAAGATTGTTGTCCTCATTTTGACCCAGATCACATGATCGTATTCATTGCACCAGACATAGAGGATTCTTATGTTCTACTCCATAGAGTGTTTGAGACCCACAGTGTATGATTGATGCACCTCGCTACTGGCTAATATGAAGATCCAGTTGACAGAATGCAAGTAGGGTGACAAGAGGAACTTCGGGTTTGCATCCATCTTGTGTATCTTTTTCTTCGAGTAGGTTCCAATTTTGGGACCTAGAGTTGAGATCATTCCTCGAGGACCTCGTGATCCAGCCATGGCATGATGGACCAAGGTGATGAGATAGAAGGGGTGAGGTAGGGTGCCCACACCCTACAATGATGATTTCTTTTACTAGTGGAGACGACATGTAATTTCTCTAGATGACTACCCCTATGTAAGGATCAACTTCAGAGGGGACCCTGACATGCCATTTCCACTAGGGACCACCTATGGGGACATAGGTATGTCAAAGTTTTTAAATAATTCATTTTTTTGTATTCTTGTATAGGAAAACAAAAACTATTTTTGGATGACGTTTAAGTACTAACTAGACACGTGTGTGATGCAGACGTAGGTTCGCGATGGTCAGATGATATTCCATGAAATAATTAGAGGCATCAGAGATATGAGGCAGTAGGAGGAGAAGCAGAGAGAGTCCTTCAAAATGTGCAGGGGAAATTGTCTTGTTTGACACATATGATTCCAATGGTTCAGGTAGAGGATATGCCAGAGGCCATGTAGTGGCAGGTGGTTGGTGTGCCCAGATCTTGGGTGTGACTCTTTCAACATCTCAAAAATTCCGTAGTTTTTTATCATGACACACATCTGGCACCATAGGCGTATATGTCATGGATTTTGTATTAGCGGTTGTATATGTGTATTGAGGGTGTTGGCCCCAATTTTGTACTATAAACATCATATTTATATATATATATATAAAACATGGTTCTTTGAATTTACTTATATTACAATGTGTACATTGATGAGAATGTTTTCTTTTCTTTAGTTATGTGACAAATGACAATATAAAAATAAATTAGCATAAGCATCAGATACATAATTAGAACTCCTAGGTATGTGATGACAAGTAATAAAATAAAATTGTCGTTCTAAAAGGTGTACCCAAAGTAATAGTCGGACTAATGTAGGTTCATGCAGATAGTAACTGTCATTCAAATGAAATACTACTAACTAGGAATCCAGGTGAACCTCCAAAGAGCGAATACCATGTGAAATGGCATTGCGTAAAAGTTCTATAATGGCGCTATATTTGGCCAGATTATTTGTATATGGCCCTAGGAATACACCACCTGAAGACACCAGTAGACCCTTGGGTGAGTAAACCACCCAATTGGCAGAAGCCAAGTTTTGTGTATGATGACTGGCTCCATTATAAAACTTCGTTGATATCTGCCAACCAAGGGAAAACTCGATAAGCAATATGAAGACAAAAAATAAAGGTAAAAGATATATACACTAAATTACATTAGTATAAAAATATTTATGTCCGATCTTGGGGATCAAGCATAATATATTTTCAAGTACAAACCATTCCTTGGCTTGGCCAACATGTTCCGTTCATAATCTTCTAATTCATAGGCTCATTTTTCTAAGACACGTCGCACGATATAGGGACCGTGCCACATGGGTTTGAACTTGTCTACCCCCAATGGTTCTTTGGCTTGATCATATAAAAGGACCAAGTCACCCTCAACGTAAAAACAAGGACAGACAAAATTATTGTATTGGACCTTGACACTTCTTTTATTTTCCTCGATAGTCATAGAGGCATTTCGACGTTGTTCGTCAAGGCTCTCTAGGTGTACGAAGCATTGCTCGATATCGGAAGTGTCAGGGAGGAGGGAGACTACCAATCTAAGAGAGGGGATTTTACATTCAATAGGTAAGATCGACTCCACACCATGTACTAATTGGAAAGCAGAAAATATGGTGGCAGTATTCACTGAGGTTTGGTATGCCGAAAGTGCAAGATATAGCATAATATGCCAGTCAGATTTGTTCTGGTTGATAGTTTTCTGCAAAATGGTCTTGAGGGAATTGTTGACGGCCTCTACCTGTCCATTTTCCTGGGGGTATTAAGGGGAAGAATGACCATGCTTAAAACCTATCTTGGATTCTATCTCTTTCATCATTTCATTCTAAAAGTGATTTCCATGATCAATGACAATCTCACTCGGGATATCGAACTGGGTGATAATTTGATTGAATATGAAGAAGGCGATAGTCTTTCCATCGGATTTAACTGTAGTCATGGCCTCAGGCCACTTAGTAAAGTATTCTATGGCCATGATAATGTGTTGATTCCCCCTAGACGAAGTTGGGTTTCAATCTACAAAGTCCACACCCCACTTGGTGAAGGGACCGACGATAATGACTAGATGTAGAGGGGATGGACGCAAGAACATTTTCCAAGTGAACACCTAGTAGGGGTGACACTTCTTGACTGCTTCAACACAATATTTAAATATAGACGACCATAAATAAATATCTTGCAATTGTTTTTGGGTTGTCACAAGCCCTAATAGATGACCACCACAAGCCCCATTATGGCAATCATTTATAATTGACTTGGATTCTTCGTGAGTTAAACAAATATGAAAGATATTTTCTATTCCTCAATGATACTAAGTGTCATCGATGATAATTTAATTCTTGGCTTGGTATCGTACACATCGTCGGTCATCTCGTGAGAGATGTTGAGAGAACTTAAAAGTTTGAATATAGAGAACAATGTCTCCATACCAGGGGTCAGACGACGAGACAAGGAAAATGTGTTCATCTGCAACATAATAAACATGAATAGCATCCTCGTCCAATCGTGAGAATTCAGATATTAACTATGCAAAGACTAGCAATTTCTTGGATTTTGTAGAAGAGAAATCGAGATCGAACTCTTGTAAAATGACAATCCATTTATTGTATTTTCCCCCTATGATATGCCTAGTAAGGACATATTGAAATGGATTGACATAGGAAACCACAGTAGTTTTGTAAAGCAATATATAATGGCTTAATCATTGGATTGCATGGACAACAACCAAAGTTAACTTTTCAACTTGAGAATATTTGAGCTCAGGACCGACTAAGTTTTGACTAAGATAGTAGATGATGTGCTCGTGGAGCTCATCATCCTCATGAACCAAAACCATACCAATCGTCTCTTTGGAAGCGATGACATAAAGCAAGTAGTCCCTACTGTAGTCAGGGTACTTTAGCAAAGGTGTCGATACCAAGTCTTTCTTCAAAGCATCAAAGGATTCTTGGTCCCACTCATCCCAGATAAAAGGGGTGTCCTTCTTTAAAATACGCATGAAACCCTTAGTATTATTGGCATAGTTTACTATAAATCGATGTAAAACGTTAACTTTCCCTTGTAAACCTTGAAGTTGTCAAATAGTGCATGAGGGAGGCAATCAAAGTATTGCCTCAACCTTTAATGGATCTACCATGATCCCAGTCTCAGAGACTAAAAATCCTAGAAGATGTTCAGACCTAACGCAATCATGAGCATTTCAGAATAACAAGAAACAAGATGATGTAAGGAAAATGAATTCTATTAATGAAAATGTCTCAAGTCTCATGCATAACCAGATAACAACTCTGTTTAGTCAAAATATTACAAAAGAGATCTTTGCTCAACCATCAGAACCCCAACATAACATTTTTCTCAAGTATTTATAATGAAAACAATAGATAACAGCTTGAGATGCGATTTGGCCTTCCTATCCTAGGATTCTCCACAAAAATATACTAGTTTAACATATGTGCAAGTGGATCTAAAAAACTTCTAGAATCATGGATCCTATTGGCAACAACTCTAAAAATATATAAATGTCATGAATTGTTGTTTCTTGGGTGCATCTCCTCCAGTACCATGTTCTTTAAATGCGGTTGATCTTCTTACTCTTCTCTAGCACTGGTTCCTTTTCCTTATGTACCTTTGTATAACCTTACTTTGAATTAACTTGTAACTGGAAGTGGATGAAAACACTGGTAACTTGTCATCTTAACTCAGAGTGGGATCTTTACTGGAACAGTTGTCGTCCAAATGGTCATGGGGAAACGTGACTAGTTATGAACAGGAGGATGTGGGGATAAATATCGACCATGGATATGAGGTGAGTGCATGTGGATGTGGATGGGTGAGGGAGATTTATGGAGGGGGGGGTGAAATGTGTTGAGGACCATCAATCTTGTCGCAATCTACGATATGGGCATGCCCTTCTTTTATCTCCATGTGCTACTCTCGGATTGGACCCTATATAAGAATGTGATTGTGGAAGCTGTCAAGGGTGGTTTGGATCCACACCACTCTGAACCTCACAATCCACAACCAATTGTCACGTACCTCTTTCTATATACCATGGTTTTGATTACGAGAACACTCTAGAATTTTAAGATTCAAGCATGTTCCCACCCCAAAATGAACTGTGTCTATCGATCTGTTGCAATCTGCGATCTGGGAAACCTTGCTATTTTAGTGCCCCTACTAAAATTTATTCGTCTGCCAACTCCAGAATCCTTTTAACCATGTTTAGAGATGGAGCCAATTTTGTCATTTGGGAGCTTTGAATGCTGAGAAGGAATACCTTCTGGAGGATAGTCTCCTGAATCTGACGTGGTGGCCTAATGTCATTTTGTTGACGTGTCATGGAAAGAAGGGTGACACATGTCATGTGGAAATGGGTGAATGATGCAACTAAATGACCTAGAATGAGTGCCACATGTTAGGGCCAGATGGAAGCCACTTGTCTCAACAGATGAGTGCCACAAGTCTTGATAGATGAGTTCCAAGTATCTTAAACACTTTTACACTTCGGGATTTGGGAGTTTTGGATTGTGAAGCATGAACAACTCCCGTAGTGGTACAGACCCAGAGTGACATGGAGGCCTAACGTTACATGATGTCATAGTTACTGATGGATGAGCGCCATGTGCTAAGTTGAAAATGTTGGATTACTGATAGGGGGTTGAATCAGTAATACAAAAATTTAATCCTTTGTCACCATAAAATTCAAGTGTTATATCAATGTAGCATTTTCATCCAATAGTTGCAGAGTAAATAAACAATGAACAAATGATAAATCACACACATACACAGTACACCAGTGTTTTACGTGGAAACCCAAAGTAGGATAAAACCATGGAATGCTTTTTCTTATATGTCTTTAAGAATTACATTCATTGGAAGTACCAACTTCCTTTGTTTTCCTGCTGCAACTGGAAGGAGGCTCCAACCCCCTAGATTCTCAGGATACAACCTGAGGGAAGCTCCAAATCCCCAACTCTCTAGCTACAACCAGAAGGAGGCTATGACCCCCTATGTTCTCTGGCTAACACTGGAAGGTGGCTACAATAACCTATCCTTTCCTTGTCCAACTGCCCTAACATAGATGTAGAATGATGGAACCACTGTCACACTATCGTTGTGAGATATACTGATGTAAACCTGTACCAAACAACCTGCACTAAACAACCTATACCAATAAAATGAACCATGCATCAACCTGTAATCAACCTGTACCATAAAAAGTGCATCAACCATGCACCAACCTGTACCAAACAACCTGTAACCAACTTGTACCATAAAAAAATGCATCAATTGTTGGCCCTTGACCAATTTTAGAGGAATACTTGGTCATATTTGAATGTTTTTAGTACTCTGACATCCAATCAGAGAAGGAGCACATGGCGAAGAGGAGATCATGGGATCTTTGCCCCTTTTTTAGGGATTTTTGGGCTTTTGGGGTTTTTTGGGAATATTGTAATGGGAAAGGGATATTGACCCTTATTTAGGACTTTTGTATGTACAAATAGAAGGGTAGGAGATGCATATAAAGAGGGTGTGTGATGTAAAGTGAATGGCTTAGTGCATAAAGTAGATCTATGTGATTAGACGCTTGTGTGACTGTAAGAGCTCTGTGCCTACTGTAAGTATTGTAAGTGTTGAGTGCATGGGTTAGAGGAGGACTTAGTGCTTGTATCTACCTGGGGAAAGAGGATCTAGTGAGCTACATAGATCTCTTGTCCTGGGCGGGGTAGGATCTTGAAGGCTTTGTGCTGTAACTTGGTTTACAAAAGATAATAATAGAAGAAGACTTTGTGGACGTAGCCCCAGGGTGGGGGTGAACCATGGTAACTCTGTGTATTGTGCTTATGTGTTTTTCTCTCTCTTGATAAGTGCTCTGACATGTTTAGATAGATCTATTAATTCTTTGTTCTTATGAGATATGAATTCATGCTAGATATGATACATAAGATGCTAAGTGCTTGATCGGTTGAATCTAACCTATGTTTCTGTGGCTAAGTACTGAATCATCTTTAGTATAAGTATTCACTGCGATGATATGTTCTTTCTGTGAAGTGTGTTAATGAATGTATGTTAAGGAATAACTGATGCTAAGTGCATTGTAAGAAAGATAATCATAGATCTGTGTCCCAGCTAAGGTTGCAGACATCTAAGTCCTGTAGCCACCCCTGCCTCTACCTTAGGTGAGGCTTCATCTGCTTCGCAGGTGTTTCCGAAAGGGTCGGTAGTTAGGGTTTTGTTGGTGCGCTCTTGAGTGTTGAACCATGGGTCTACCCCTGTGCCAACATCAACCATGCACCAACCTGTACCTCAACCTGTACCATCAATGAGTGCATCAACCATGCACCAAACCTGTACAAATAACCTGTCACAACAGCCTATCCAAACAACCTATCACAATAACCTGTATCATCAATCTTATCAACCAAATAAAATCTTCTCATCAATATCAATCACCAAGACAACTCTCAAATATGTGCATCAACCAAGCATAACACAAAAACTCATAATCATCACCAAGATCAATATGTGCTTCTCATAATATACCAATACAAGTATGCTACATCATCCATAAACTATGTGTCAACAATACTACTATCAAGTGNGCCTCATCTCGGAATGAGTCCATCCTCCAAATATCTACCAAGATCCACATGGCCTCCATCAACTGCACATGATGATGCCAGGATGAGGTACTGCAAGACCTTCGTGAGACACCCTTAAGCGTTGTTCTCCCCTCAACACTGAAGCTAAATGGAAAGTTAGAACAACTTTCCCCTGCAAAGGTCCACTCGCCCCTGTCAGTCAGTGAAATGCTCAACCCTACAATCCCTATGTCCCATGCTAACCTCTTTCGAAGATCACCATGTTGGCCCTGCACTACTCTGACCACAACTGTCTGTCCCCTGCATACATACTAGATCCTCCTCTCCTGGATCCTCAAGCTGAAATACCTATGACCACCGGACCTGCTGTCCAAAAACTGTATCTGTAAAGGCATCTCTGTAGAAGAAGTACCTATCCAAACATCTCCATTCTCTATCATGATGATCAAATGGAAGGAAAGGTCTCTCCCCCTAGGAAAAGTACCTGCAGACCCACTCCAAACCAACCCAAGGTGGAGTGTGTGGCTCTCTAGTGCAACATGGGTCAACATGAACATCGTGCTAACAAAACGGACTCCTGGGTCCCATGGAAAACTTGGAAGTTTATCACTTCCAATCTCCTCTACCTACTCCTGTGTGAGACTAATCATGGTCAAAATCCCTATGTTCTCATCTACTATCCTCCTCATGCTATTGTTAATGATAAACGTGTCGAAAAAGGATAATAGACATATCGACAACTAACTATAGGACTGGAAAGCGTCACATGCTTTGGTCAATCCCAAGGATTCAACCAGAAGCTCGTCCATCGGTATCCATGATAACTGCTCGCCTGTAGTCATCACTAAACCCCAATCATCAGGTACAATCAGAAGCAACTCCTCCAACTACTGGTAAACCACTCTCCATCTCCCATCACCCAAGCAACTGCTGAAATGGTGAAGGTGAGATCTCATAACCATATGCTGCTGCAAAGGAGTGGCACCTGCATGCTCCCCTAAGTGTGTCTCCTCCCTGCCAGGTAGTACACCCCTCTAAATCCCACCATACATCTCAACATGTCTCTGTGAGTTATCACTCATCACTGTATGCTCTGGCATACTCCTGTCNCCCTCCAAAGTGACTTTCATTTTATTAATATTTAATTAATTAATTAAATCACTTTAATTAATTAATTAACCTTTTTACCTCTGAAAATATCCTTATCTCTCCTTGTGGCTTCCTTTACCACTAAAAGTCACTTCTAGCCATCCCATCCTGTAGTGCTGCTCCTCCCAATTCCAATGAGCTATTACACTGAGAGGTTCTTCCAAGTAATGTGCCCAAAATGCCCTCTTCAGTGATTTTAATTAACTTATAGCTCAAAATAGTTAAAATCATGGAAATCGTCGAAATGGAACGAAACCAAAGCCAACCTGTGCGGAATGGCTCATAATGATGGAATATGATGATAAATTCCAACTGTACCCCAAAATGCCTCTCAAATACCCCTGTACTTTCTATAACATCCATCTGGCTACTCTAGTCATCATAAGTCTCTGCCCTGTGATGATGTCCCAAAGTGGGGACATTACAGTCCTCCCTGCTAGAAAATTGCTTGTCCTCAAGCAATAACCAAATCATCTCAAATAAAATACCAGGATCCCATGTCCACCTGTGGGATACATAGTAGAACCCCTCCAAGGACGAACAATAGTACACTCCACCCCCTGGATCGCATATCAGGAAGTGAACTACAATACTCTGCAAATCATAGTCCTGAAAGATATCAACCTTGTGAACCTCCTGCACATGACACATGGCCTCATCTCGGAATGAGTCCATCCTCCAAATATCTACCAAGATCCACATGGCCTCCATCAACTGCACATGATGATGCCAGGATGAGGTACTGCAATACCTTCGTGAGGCACCCTTAAGCGTTGTTCTCCCCTCAACACTGAAGCTAAATGGAAAGTTAGAACAACTTTCCCCTGCAAAGGTCCACTCACCCCTGTCAGTCAGTGAAATTCTCAACCCTACAATCCCTATGTCCCATGCTAACCTCTTTCGAAGATCACCATGTTGGCCCTGCACTACTCTGACCACGACTGTCTGTCCCCTGCATACATACTAGATCCTCCTCTCCTGGATCCTCAAACTGAAATACCTATGACCACCGGACCTGCTGTCCAAAAACTGTATCTGTAAAGGCATCTCTGTAGAAGAAGTACCTATCCAAACATCTCCATTCCCTATCATGATGATCAAATGGAAGGAAAGGTCTCTCCCCCTAGGAAAAGTACCTGCAGACCCACTCCAAACCAACCCAAGGTGGAGTGTGTGGCTCTCTGTTGCAACATGGGTCAACATGAACATCGTGCTAAAAAAACGGACTCCTGGGTCCCATGGAAAACTTGGAAGTTTATCACTTCCAATCTCCTCTACCTACTCCTGTGTGAGACTAATCATGGTCAAAATCCCTATGTTCTCATCTACTATGCTCCTCATGCTATTGTTAATGATAAATGTGTCGAAAAAGGATAATAGACATATCGACAACTAACTATAGGATTGGAAAGCGTCACATGCTTTGGTCAATCCCAAGGATTCAACCAGAAGCTCGTCCATCGGTATCCATGATAACTGCTTGCCTGTAGTCATCACTAAACCCCAATCATCAGGTACAATCAGAAGCAACTCCTCCAACTACTGGTAAACCACTCTCCATCTCCCATCACCCAAGAAACTGCTGAAATGGTGAAGGTGAGATCTCATAACCATATGCTGCTGCAAAGGAGTGGCACCTGCATGCACCCCTAAGTGTGTCTCCTCCCTGCCAGGTAGTACACCCCTCTAAATCCCACCATACATCTCAACATGTCTCTGTGAGTTATCACTCATCACTGTATGCTCTGGCATACTCCTGTCATCTCCTGCAAACTCCTGCTACATCACAGATCCTGGGCATATGGCTAGATCAATCTCTATATGGAGATCAACCACTCCCAAGACACAAATGGAAGTGTCCCCCATCAAATGGTGCTCCTCTGTTGGATCATCAACATCCTCGGTCAACATGATTGACTGATACATCTGAGTGTCCACTAAGATAGATGAAGTGGATCTTTGATGGATATCCTCAAGAGACTCATCTGTCCTAGACTCTGATTCTTGAAGGGAAGTCTGTGTGCTTCTCAAGAATCCTCGAGTGCTCTCCAACTCCTGAGTGAGTTGGTCCATCTCCAAATCCTGCTCCCTCAGAGCCTCATGATACATCTCACCAATCCTCAGTAGATAATCCTTGTCTATCAACAACTATTGGTAGTCAGTCCTCATCACAGATACTCTCTCCCAGAGAGTGTGAAAATCATCCATGGAAAATCCTCCATCTGAGCTACCCTGTGCCACTAATGCTCTCCAACAGTAATCTGCCANTCCACTTGTCAACCTCTGCAATCTGCTCAACCACTGGAGTCTCCAATAGCTGTGACTCCATCTCCTCTGACTGACCTGTATGTGTGGGGTCAACTGCATGTATGTCCTGTACCTCCTCCTAAATTTGTGGGTCTACCTGTCCATGGTGTGCATCCCTCACACTAGGCTCATCCATCATATCTGACATGTCACTGATCTCCTCATGTGACGTGGCTATCATGGGTGTCTAAATAGGTGATATATGTGTCACAACCCCCATAGGAAGCTCATCATCTCTAGGTGCTACCACGTGTGACTCCTCACTAGTGTCACTACTCTGCTGAGGCATAAGGTCATCAATGGTATGTGACATGTCTGCTGAGACACTGGTGCTATTGTTTTGTCCATCCAGCTGCCTATCCACTACACAAGGGCCATCCTCCTCCTCAAGTGTGCAAGCACCACTAGCCTATGTGCAAGAGTCACTATCATCATCGGACTGCCCTAGATAAGCCTCAATCGATCCATCCTCACGTGCCTCATCATCACTGTCCTCTCGTACCTCAACAATATGCTTCTTACCCTTACCCCTACACCTATGATCAGGTTCCCAAGGCACCTTGCAATTGTAGCAACGTTGCGTGCTCCTATTGGGTGTGGGGTTTCTTTGTTTTTCCCTCCTAGTGGGTGTGGTATTCCACCCAAAGGTTGCTCTAATTTCCTCGATTGCCTTGAGCCCATATGCAATGTTCTCTTTGCTCCAACTAGGATTTTTATAGGATAGGAACCATTGGAATGTTATGAGCCCTTTGAAATTATTGATGGTTTTATATTCCCTTTCACACTCCTCAATTATGATAAGAATATCCATATTATTGTAACACTGCTAATCCCCACTGGTTGGAAGGAATCTAAGCTCTGATACCACTGTAATGATCCCAAGCCATTATGCAAGGATCATCACTATTTTGGTGTCCTTTTAAAACTTTTTCTGAGTGAGGTATTTCATCAAACACTTTGTTGATCTACCTTTTAGATGTGTTTATGTGTGTGTATGCAGAAAATAACAGAAAGAGATAACCATGGAACATACCTCAACCATATGCAATAAGATAGATAAGACAATACATCTCAATTCTTCTTTATTCATAAAATAGAGAAACTTGCTACAATGAA
>JZKD02S1746047.1:87785-101544 GCA_000966675.3 Picea glauca | reverse complement strand
TTATCCATTAAATTTATTATTTAAATAATTTATTTTGTATTCACTTTGAGTTATAGTACACTCATCACTTCACTTTATTATTTACCTTCAAAAATCTCTTAAACCACTTTGACCTTTTGGGGCTTCTAGATGACTCATGATGATTCTCCAACTTCACATGGCCATTACTCTCTAACTGTGAGGAGTTATGTGATGTTCCACATACCAATGGAAATGGAATGACATGTACTATCCATATAGAATATTCTTACTTCAAAATATATCAAAACTCATGCCATTATCCATTAAGCATACTTGGGTCCATTACCCAAACCTGGGTTCTCCAACTTCACATGGCCATAACTCTCTAACCGTGATGATTTATGTGACGTTCCACATACCACCGGAAATGGAATGACATGTACTACCAATATATAATAGTATTACCCATATTAAAACTCATACCATTATACATCAAACAAACCTGAGTCCATTACCCAAACCCTTGGGCTACCAAAATTCACTACCGGACTTTCTCCAAGGGTTGACATCAATCACTAAGGGTTGAAATAAATCTATAATATCACTCTCCAGTGGTTGACATCAATGAAAACCAACAATACATACCAATTTTCCATCAACCTAAGCCAATTGTCTATCAATCTCCCCCTTTGGCATTGATGCCAACACCAACATTGATGGAAACACTTAGTCATGATAAGATTCATGAGTATACTCCGCATTAATGTTTCTATCTCTTCCCCTTTGACATCAATGGAAAATGTTATCTCCCTTTGGGGATGCTCCCCCTGAATGAACTCTCCTTGGGATTCTCCCCTTGTCTACATGCCTCTGTTCTCTCTCTCCAAGAATTTCTATCCATCATATGATAAATCTCTCCCCCTTTATCATAAATGGAAAAGGTATCTTTCCATCCAGGGTTGCTCCCCCTAACTGAACTGTCCTTGGGGATACTCCCCCTGAATGAACTATTCTTGAAACCAATCCCCCAACCTGAAGTGTCCTCTTTATGGTGATTCCTCATGTAAATATAAGACATATAAGATAAGAATTCAAAGGCATTCATTTTGGAGTAGAAATTACTTTGAGTCTCTAGCGAAAATAGTCTAAGGATTCCCTTGGAAGCGGTTTTGTAAAGATATTTTCCACTTGTTATTTTTTGCCCACATATTCAACTCTGATGTTATTCTATGCAACCTGTTCCTGTAGAAAGTGATACTTTATTGGAATGTGCTTCTTCTTGGAGTGCATCACCGGGTTCTTTGAGATATTGATGGTTCTTGTATTATCACAATAGATTGGAATGCGCTCATAATACTCAAAATGTATATCTAAGTAGAATGCTACCCCACTGGTGCTTCATCGATCATCAATGCAACCTGCCCAATCTGCATCTGTGTAGGAAATAAGTGATAGATCATTTCATTTTGGATACCATAATCCAAATTCTTATGTTCCTTTGAGATGTATGAAAATCCTCTTTATTGCTAAGACATGTGATTCCTTTGGTTCTTCTCAAAATTGTGCCACCTATCCAACTGGCTACATTACATTTGGTATATATGTTGTAACATATAGTAAGCTACCAATCATTGACATGTATTTCCTTTGGTCTATAGACTTTGAATAATCATCTTTTCTCAACTTACAATTGGTTTGCATATGAGTGGTAACTGGTTTGCAATCTTCCATTCTGAACCTCTCTAGCATTTCTCTGATATACTTATTTTCAAAAATAAAAATTTCTTCATTGTTTTCACATATCTGAAGATACAGAAAAAAGGATAGTTCTCAAAGTAATGAAATTTCAAATCCATTCTGCATATCCTTTGCAAATTTCTGGCCTAACCTGTCATTAGTACTTCCAAAAACAATATCATCAACATAAATTTCAATTAATAAAATACTACCTTGAGTTACCTTGATGTAGAGGTTGTTGTTTGCATTTCCTTTCCATAGTTTTTAGGGAGTTTTATCATTGTTGTTTATGATCATTACTCTATTTTTAATGTGAACTGTTGTATGCACTACATGTGTCCAAAAAATATCTGTCAATTTGGAATCCATTAGCATTGTTCGATACATTTCCTATGTAATTATCATCCATTATGATAATGTTCCTTTGTCTTTGAACCTCTCTTTGAACCAATCTATGAATCCATGTTCTAGTCCATGTTGTCCAAGACTCTACTTTTGCAACTGTCCAGAATGATGACCCATTTATCACTATACTATCATGAAGTTTTGATTAATCCATCAAATTGTACTTCTGCTAACTGAATGCTCTAGATCTGTCTTCTCAAACTTTGCAAGTTTCTGGAAGGATGGTTCTTTGGTCTGTCACAGCTATCGCATAGACTCCCCCTGTCTAATTTTCATATTACCTAAGAGTATCTAAGCCGGATGGATCAAAACAATTCCTTCTCTTATGTGTATTCATCATCATCTTCATTGGTAGATTCATCATCTCTCTGAGCTCTGACTTCTTTCTTTCTGGATGTGGATTCATATTTCACTACAATGCCTGAAAGTATAATCTCTTGAACCTATTCCTTATTTACTTGTGCTTCTTTTCCTTTAGTTATTTTCCAAACTTTTTTGTATCTGAAATATTTCTTTTTTCTTTGTAGAATTTTCTTCATCTCTTTTTATTGCCAATCCTACGATCTTTGGGACCTGGTCTTTGTTCACCATTTCTTTGTGTTTTCTTATCCATACTTTCTTATATCTGATATCAGTGTTCTCTTTCATGGAAGTATCGATCATGCTTCTAGAATCACTAGCTATGTGTCCATAGTTATGACATTTGTAACATTCAATGTTACATGGGGCCACATATGCACGTATTTCTTGAACATTTATTTTATAATCCCTGCAATCTGCAACCTTATGTCCAAAATTAGTACAATAAAAACAATGACCATAAAATAAATTTGCATACTTGGGAGTGAATGATCTTCTTTTTGGTTCAGGCCTTCTGAATTTCTGCCTTGACTGATCATGATCATAATTGAAGCTTCTTTGTGGCTTGAACATGAATGGTCTTCTTGAAGATGTATCTTCAATATTTTTTTTAGATTCGGTTTGACCATGATTCCTTCCTTTGAGTACTTCTGTATAACTCTTTCTATTTTCTTCATTCTTCTTTTCTAGCAACCTTGAGTGTTTTTCTTCATTCTCTATAACTGATTTGGATGTTTTTGTCTCTTCAATGTTCTTGTTGAGATTGATGATTTTACTTCTCAACATGAAAACTTCTTCTTCAAGCTTCTCAACCTCTTCTTCTTTCTTCATTATCTGAGATTTCATGACTTCTTTTGTTCTTTTCGCTTCTTCAAGATGAATTTTTAATGTGATTATTTCTTCTTCAAGTCCTTTCTCTTCTTGACCAAAATCTGCCTCAAACTGGTTTAGAACGTTATTTCTTTCCTTAAGATGATATGTCAATATATTATCTCTCATTTATGCATCTTCCTTCTGTGCTTCTATGTTGGCTTCCAAATACTTCTTTTGATATTCAATATTTTCTTTGATATTTCTAGCTTCTTCTAGCTGAGTTCTTAAGTTCTCAATGACATGTTGGGCTTCTTAAAAAATGTGAACACTTTCCTTTTGTTTCATCAATTTTTCCTTGAGTGACTTGTTTTCTTCTCTTAGTTCATCTAAAGAACTAATCAATTCTGCTTCATAATTTTCTTCCTTTTCAATTAGTTTTTCTCTCTCATTTCCTTCATAGCATTCTATTTCAAGATGTCCATGTTTTTTGCAATTAAAGCAAAATAACATACCTCTGGTGATTCTGTACTCTTCGTCTTCTGAATTTGTTTGATATGGTGAACATAATTCTTCTTGATATGTATCTACATCTTCTTTGGAATTTTCTGAATCTGCGATGGGTGAAGAATATATGTCATGTAAGTTATCCCAATGTTCTTTGGTTGATGAACATTTACCAACCTTTTCTCTTACCGAATTAGGTAATCCTTCCCAGATGAATTCCATTACTATTTTGTTATTCTTCTTCAATTCCTTCTTGGATGCAGTCTTTTCCCTTTTTGAACTATCATATCTTGTAACAATTGATAGCGAAATATAATGTCCCTATGCCTGTAAAAATACTTTCGTCCTTCTGCTCCACATCTCGTACTTAAAACCATTTTGACCATTAAAAATTGGTACTCCATTCTTAGAATAATCCATGATCTCCTTCCAATGGTTAAATTGTTTTCCAAAGGAACCGACTCTAATACCAATTGTTGGATTATTGAGAGGGGGGGGTGAATCAGTAATAGAGAAATTTAATCATTTTTCACCATAAAATGAAAGTGTTATATCAATGTAGCTTTATCATCCAATAGTTGTAGAGTAAATAAACAATGAACAAATGAGAAATCACACACATACATAGTACACCAATGTTTTACGTGGAAACCCAAAGCGGGAGAAAACCACACAATCCTTTTTCTTATATGTCTTTAAGAATTACATTCATTCGAAGCACCAAATTACTTTGTTTTCCAGCTGCAACTAGAAGGAGGCTCCAACCCCCTAGTTTCTCAGGATACAACTTGAGGGAAGATCCAACTCCCCAATTCTATGGCTACAACCAGAAGGAGGATACAACCCCCTATGTTCTCTGGATACAATCATAAGGTGGATATAACCACCTGTCCTTTCCCTGTCCAACCTCCCTAGCGTAGATGTAGAATTGTGGAACCACTGTCACACTATCACTATGAGATATACTGATGTAAACATGTACCAATCAACCTGCACCAAACAACCTTACTAATAAAATGAACCATGCATCAACCTATACCTCAACTTGTAATCAACATGTACCATAAACAAGTGCATCAACCATGCACCAACCTGTACCATCAACGAGTGCATCAACCATGCACCAAACCTGTACAAATAACCTATCACAACAACCTATCCAAACAACCTATCACAACAAATTTTCTCATCATTCTTATCAACCAAATGAGATCTACTCATCAAGATCAATCACCAAGACAACTCTCAAATATGTGCATCAACCAAGCATAACACAACAAATCATAATCATCACCAAGATAAATATTTGATTCTCATAATATACCAATACAAGTATGATACATCATCCATAAACCATGTGTCAACAATACTACTAACAAGTGCCTCCAACCATGTACCAAGTATGTACCAATGATGTATCAACTAATCATCAACTATGAATCTGTTGGACACACCAACTACACTGAGAGGGGGGGGTGAACAATGTAGGTCTCATTTTCCCTAAACTCCCCCTTCACAAACTTCTTAGTTAGAAATCACCATTTACTCATTACTCATTACTTTCATTCATAGCCAGTCAAATGTAAATATACATCAACAAAATATAACAACAACATATATCATCAACAACTCATCATCACAAGGAGCACAAGGAACACAAGATGTATGTACAATTTTCTTTTTATTACAGACTACAATCCTTGGTTTTTTCAACAACAACTAAATAGAGTAAAACTCTACAAGAGAACCATCTCTATAATGCAAGACTCAATTTACGCACTCAACACCAAATGAGATGAGGAAAGAATCCTCAACAGATGTCAATTTGTCAACAGGCACGCAACCTGTCGGTAATGCAACACGCGTATGTATGTGCCCTACCAGTAGTGCAACCCATGTATGTACACATTATGGCTCACTACAGCCTGCATATGCTTTCAAAAACTAGAGTTTCTTAAACTTCATATTTCTGGCTCTTCATACTCTTTCTCTTATGTCACATCCACTTCTAATCTTGTCACTGTACTATCTAAACCATAACCAATCTCAACACATATATGTTCTTCCACAACAAACTCATGCTCCTCAACCATACAATATGAATGTTACTCATCATGTATAAACAACCAGTATACTATAGCAATCATATCAGTACAAAATTATAAGAGTGATGTTCACTCTATCATCCAACACAAACCACATCACAAAAACCATACCAAAAATTCCTTATGAATTCACTACACAACAAGAAAGAGTATCCATCAAGATAACAATGTTACTATACCAGAGTTTCTATGGTAGATTTGAGCCCATAGAATGAATATATGGAGCCTGATTCAGTCTCCAAGAGCCTGTCATCAGCTCAATCACAAGTCTTCATCACTTCATCAATTGTACACACCCTGTCCTCATTCAACCCACGTATGTATGCACCCTGGCTCACTAAAGCCCGCGTATACCTCAGAAACTAGGGTTTCTAAGCATCTGAGACTTTTTCCATCATGATCTTAGACTTGCCAAAAATTTGATGCATCTATGAGATCCTCCATGTCTCCTCTCTCTCAGAATAGATCTTCAATACATGCTCAAGAGATACACAAGATATCTACAAAGATGCTCACAAAAAGATACACCCAAGACACATTATCACAAGAGACCCTTGCCTCTTATTTATAATTTCCAAGTAGCTTCCTTAGAAGCATCTTCTAGGTCACTTAACCTATTCTAGGTCACTTAACCCATTTCTAAGTCACTTGACCTATTTTCCTCATTTTTAGGGTTAACCACTTTCCTTAAATAGAAAGTTCTCCATTTCTTTATCATTTAAATATTCCTCCTTGACTTTGTCACTTTTTTTACCATTTAAATAATAATTTCTTCTTTGCAATATCTTTGACTTCTTTTACCTTTTGGGGCTTCAAGCCTATATATGAGGGTCCTTCATCTTCGTAGGGCCATAACTCTCAAACCATGAGGAGTTATGTGACATTCCACATACCATTGGAAATGACATGACAAGCACTATCCATCTAGAATAGTTTCACCAACAACTTTATTGATATTCATCTCATTATTCCACATATAAGCATGGGTTCTCCAACCATATTTCTATGATAAATCAATCGTAAAGTGTTTTCCCATGAGATATTTCACCATAAGGGGACCACTTTGGAGTTCATACATTTGTACACCTTATCAAACATGATAAGAAAATAATGATTCATCTTTACATCAATCCAACAATGCATCATATACCAATGAAACCACATCGATCCATATTCATAAAAATACTATGATAAGACATGTATACATCAAAACTTTTTCCTTTTACATCATTCAATTATCCTTTGGAATCAACCAATTCCTTGACATCCATCCTTTGACAAAAATCAATCAATCATACTTTGGCATCAATCAATCACTTGACATTAATCCTTTGACATCAATTAATTAAACCTTTTTTTATCACTAGAGGTCACACCTAGACTGTTATAGATGTAAGCCTAGTACTCATTTGAATATCAAGAGTAAATTAAGTTGGTATGTGGATCAGAAATACTGAGTGAGGAAAAGGATAGGGCAACGATATGGGATTTAAAACAACTACAAGTCAGTAACATACCATTGGGCATGGAGTCCAGTAAACACTCTATGGATTGAAGGCACTTGAACTGCACATCAGATAACAAGCTTATAGGATGATGAGTATAATAATAGAGAAAAAAACATGAAACAAAGAATCCACCAGGCAAGGATCCTCTCTACAAAATGAATGCAAGGTACTTGAATCAAAATAATGACTTATAAGCAATTACAGCAAGTCCCCTGTTGCTCATGAATTTACAAATCAGAAGCAATCACTAATCCTCTACATTTTATTTCAAGTAAGAAAACAAAGAAACGAAAGATAGATTTCAACACTCTGATAAGATAGCTCTCATGAGTCTTTAATAACTAAGAGGAATCCATACAACAATGCCCTCAGGCTTACAAAATAATCACGCTCAGTTAAACTGCCTTCCACCAATCTCTTCTTGGGTCTTGGACCTCCCCTCCCTCACTACAATTTGGGCATTTTCATATAAAATGAAACAACAAACTCTCCTAATTTTTAGGAAATACAATCTAAAAATAACATCTCAATTATTTAGTTGCATGAAGTTTGGAACTGCTGGAATCAAAAGCACCTTCAAATCAAGAGTTGTTTTAACTGCTATCTGTTGCCGAGTGCTTTGTCACTTCCTGGAAATATTCCAAGAAAGTCATCTTTGACTGCTAGGTGCTTTACTCATTGAACTATGGTGACAGTTTTACATAAATCCTCATAGAACTTTCTATGACTCGAGACCTCCAAATATTTGATATTTGGATGCTCTGCCAACTGTCTTCAATCTGCTTTCATGCCTTGGAAATTAGCTATTGATGACTTAACTAATAACTAAAGATCTAGAAATGATCTTTCTTTATTTTAACAAGTGTCCCGCCACACAGGTTCTAGACTCAACATTTTCATCCAACTCCTTAATGCATTCCCATGTCATACCCATCTATGAGAAAGGAAGAACCATAATTGAGACCTGTACTAATAACTTCTTGTGTCACAAAATGTGCTCTTGAATTTTCTGTTGTCAATGTTTGAGGTGGAATTAAATCCAAGACTAGTGATCACCAAGAATTCTTTATGGATACTTCATTCCAGTGTGTAATATCAGACCTTTCTGATCATTTCTCCTTCCAGCTTGGCATTTTATGTGTGCTTTGCTTTGACATCTAGACACATCGTTGGCGCCAAGATTATAACTGCATACTATCTCGTGGGCTTGATCTTGGGAAATTAACCATCAATTCTCCGTCAAAACTACACATGTTCCATTGCATTTGGCGAACTACTGGCAATGACTTGATCATTTCATAATACTTTGCATCCAATGGTTTCAAAAACACAATAATCTATGAGATATGCGACATCACAACATTTTGCCTTGCAATTAGGCACTCAATGAAAAATATGCCTTCTATCTGTCCAGGATATATATCCCACATGTATACTATTTAAATTATTTGTGTGTTCATACATATCAGACTATAGTATTGTTCTTGATGCGTGGTGCACAATAAAAATTCATGAGCTCACTTGACACATTGGTGTACTTTGGTTGTTCTGGCTCTTCAAGGTGATTAAGATTTTGGAGGAAAGATATTTCTTTTTTTAATATATGGAAATATATCAAAGAAATAGATATGGTATCGAAACTTGTAATCCGAATCTTACCCAATTTTACCTTTTGCCAAATAATAATAAAATAATTTATGGCAAAAGTAAACTAAAAAGGATTTTTTTTATTTTTATTAAAAGGTAATTAAAAAATACCTTTTATTTTGTAATGGTAAGAGGAAATAGAAATATGGTTGATGTTGGCTTATGAGATAACAATAATATATAAGAAAATATGTCACTCTAAAATTTTTGACATGACATGGATGTGACAAAATTCGACCGAAAATATAAGAAGCGAGCAAAATTGGACACATGAATTTTAGGGGTTTGCAAAAGTGATAAAGGAAATGGAGGTTTATGAATGCTATAAATTTACTGCAAAACAACACAAAATTGATGAAAGATAACAAGTTTTGACGAGTCAAAAATTTGTGCTAACACCTTTGGCATCAGTCAATCACTTAACATCAATCCTTTGACATCAATTAATTAAACCTTTGGCATCAGTCAATCACTTGAAATCAATCCTTTGACATCAATTAATTAAGACTTTGGCATAAATGACAACATGATCCAACAGACTCATCCATATGTACCAACATCATCAACTATACACCTCATGTATGTGCCAACTCATCAACTACTTGTCTCAACCATGTACCCAACATGTACCTCAACCAAAAGCCCTCATCAATTTCATCATCCAAATCTGATTTGTAACTTTGTAATAGAMTTAGTGTATATGATCACATACTTGGAAACCTTCATTAACTTTAACAACAAGAGACTATCATTTTCATCAAACATTACTTTAGTCTCACATGACTAGTTTTGGATTAGTCAACAACCCTAATTTGAAATAATCATAACTATGTACTTGTAATGAATAAAGATCTGAAAATAGTACACAAAATTCTTCAGTTTGTTTTATGCAATTCATTCAGGTTTAACTACTTGGAACTTCTCAAAAAATGAGTTATAGCAAAAATGGCATACCTTGTTGAATTCTGGCTTATTCTAGAGAAGGAACTTGTAGAGCATGCCCCGCATGGAATGTTTGTTGTATGAATATGAAAATTGTCAACATAATACTAAATAATATACTATAACCAAATTATTTTTTATTACTAAATTTGGATCTATTATGAAGAAGTTATAACATTTTTACCAGAAACACATGTTTTAGACTAGTTTTAGGACTAGCCACAAACCCTATTTTCCACGGAGTGTAACTCCAAACATACAATGACCCACAAGTTGAAATTTGTACCAAAACTACTTGGATATGTTTCCTCAATGGCATCCCAATTTCTTGGTCTGAATCATTCTAGAAAAAAAATTATTGCAATAATGGTGAGATGACCTGTAAATAACATACCTTATAAAGCATCGTCAAAAGAATTTGTCCTCCCTTGAATTTCAACCTTCTTTATTTCGCCTTCCCTCTGAAATTTGGCTTAGATATCCTTTGGTTACCTCAGTCCCATGTATATATTCAATATACTCAAGTGTGATTAAAATGAGAGAGTCTTTCCTCGTATTTATACTTTCATGTATCTTCCTCAAGGGGTTACATTTTAACCATCTTAACCCACTTTCCTTATCTTAGGGTTAACCCACTTCTAACCACTTGTTAACTTAGTAATTTATCCATTAACTTTATTATTTGAATAATTTATTTTGTATTCACTTTGAATTATAGTAGAATCATCACTTCACTTTATTATTTACCTTCTAAATTCTCTGAAACCACTTTGACCTTTTGGGGCTTCTAGATGACTCATAAGGATTCTCCAACTTCACATGGACATAACTCTCTAACCGTGAGGAGTTATGTGACATTCCACATACCAATGGAAATGGAATGACATGTACTATTCATATAGGATAGTCTTACATTAAAATATATCAAAATTCATACCATTATCCATCAAAAAAACTTGGGTCCATTACCCAAACCTGGGTTCTCCAACTACGCATGGCCATAACTCTCTAACCATGATGAGTTATGTGACATTCCACATACAACCGGAAATGGAATGAAATGTTATACCCATATAGAACAATATTACCTTCAAATATATTAAAAATCATACCATTATATACATCAAACAAAATTGGGTCCATCTACCAAACCTTTGTGCTGCCGAAATTTGCTACCGAACTTTCTCCAAGGGCTGAAATCACTCTACAATATCACTCTCTAGTGGTTGACATCAATGAAAACCAACAATCCATATGAATTTTCCATCAACCTAAGATAATTGCCTGACAATATCCCCCTTTGGCATTGATGGCAACACCAACATTGATGGCAACACTTAGTCATGATAACATTCATCCTTATACTCCTCATCAATGTTTCTATCTCTCCCCCTTTGACATCAATGGAAAATGGTATCTCCCTTTGGGGATGATCCCCCTGACTGAACTCTCCTTGGGCTACTCCCCCTGTCTACATGTCTCTGTTATCTCTCTCCAAGAATTTTTATCATGT
The DNA here is from genome assembly GCA_000966675.3 of Picea glauca. Lineage (NCBI taxonomy): Eukaryota > Viridiplantae > Streptophyta > Pinopsida > Pinales > Pinaceae > Picea > Picea glauca. The sequence continues at coordinate 90,049 of JZKD02S1746047.1, read as the reverse complement.
ATCTAATAAATCTATGTCCCTTTCTCATCAATGCCAAAGGTATATTTCCATCCGAGGTTGTTCCCCCTAACTAAAATATCCTTGGGGATACTCCACCTGACTGAACTCTTCCTGAAAATGATCCCCCAACTTGAATTTTCCTATTTATGGTGCTTCCTCATGTAAATCTAAGACATATAAGATAAACATTCAAAAGCATTCATTTTGGAGTATAAATTACTCTGAGTCTCTAGCGAAAATACTCAAAGATTTCCCTTGGAAGAGGTTTTGTAAATATGTCTGTCACTTGTTCTTTTTTTCCCATATATTCAACTCTAATGCTATTCTATCCAACATGTTCCTGTAGAAAGTGATACTTTATTTGAATGTGCTTCTTCTTGGAGTGCATCATTGGGTTCTTTGAGATACTGATGGTGCTTTTATTGTCACAATAGATTGGAATGGGCTCATCATACTCAACCTGTATATTTAAGTAGAATGTTGTTCCACTAGTGCTTTGTCGGTCATCAATGCAACCTGCCCAATCTGCATCTGTGTAGGAAATAAGCGATACATCCTTTCCTTTTTGATACCATAATCCAAACTCTTTTGTTCCTTTGAGATACCTGAAAATCCTCTTTACTGCTAAGACATGTGATTCCTTTGGTGCTTATTGAAATCGTGCCACCTGTCCAACTACTTGCATTACATATGGTATAAATTTTGTCACATATAGTAAACTACCAATCATTGATAGGTATTCCCTTTGGTCTTGTTGGGCCCCAACAACTCCCCCTAATTTTTTACAAAATTTAAAGGCCCCCCATTAGAATCTTGGTAATTATAATGAGCTACAGAATCAACCTTTTCAAATAGTTCCATACCTTGGATTGCTTTGAGAAAAACTTAAGACATTCACTATAGTATGAAACATTCATTACAAGAGTATATGTCAAAATTTAGAAACGAACATAAAAATCTCAATTTAAACAAAAACGTTAATTTTTATCAACTGTTTACTTTCGTTTAAATTATGATTATGTGTTCTTTCTTTTTGCTCATTAGCAAGTTTGACTATTTTGAATAATGGGTTCAATACTTCATCAAATAATATCTTGGTTGGTTTCTCATTTTCATAAAATCATTTGGTGATATTAATTAATATTTTTTTTTTCATTTTGCATCTCATTTCAAAATAAAAATAATAATAATAAAAAAAGAATTATCTATCATTTGTTTGATTTTGTAAAAAACCAAAATTAATATTTTTCTCTTCTCCATTAATTTGAAGCTTATAGAATTTTAAGATCATATTTGAAAGGAAATTATAAACAATGTTTGTTTAGAAATTATAGTTAGTTTAAATTCATTCTTGATTTTATTGTTCTAGATTTTGTTTTATTCACAATTTATAGTTATTAATTTAGGTTTCTTTTTGTTTCACGGGTTTCTATTATCAAATATTTGATATGAATCTGATCATGGATTGATTTTATTATCCAAATACGTTCAATATGATTGATCCAAAAATAATATTGGATTGCTACAAAAACATTTATGAGCAACAAAAGATAAAATTTGGAAAGACGTCAAGATCAGGCATGCTATTTTGTAGGAATTATTGTAGTGAAACCGTGAGGAATTTGAAGAAACGATTGAAAACCCATTTCCCAAATGGACCCGTTTACCTTTTGCTTAGAAATTTTACCAAACAAATGCACGATTTGAGAGATATTTGTGTATCTTTATGAGAAAAAATTCAGGTGGCGGAAATTATTAGTGATGCCCATATTGTTCATCCATTGTATAAATATATGAGAAAGATCAGAGCCAAAGGAGATACAAGAATTGGAGAGGAGGATTTTTATTATTTATCTTTTTTATATCATTTATTTTGTAAAAGAAAATTCTTTTCAAATGGAGTAACAGATGGTTGGAATCTTTGAGAGAATGGACGAGTATTTTCAAAGAAGAATATGGAATTCCAGGTTGCTTAATGGCTTTTGTCCTGTGAGGAAAATGGTTTATTTTCATTATAATATATCATATTATTTTAATAATTGATTATGCATTGATTTAAATTATCTTTAGTCTTTTTATCAACATATGGTTAATTGATATCATTTATGTATTAATTATTTTTTTCCATCTTTAAGAGTCTATTATCCCAAAAAATTCTTTCAGGACTACAACATGGGCATGTGATTTTGAGAAAGAATATGAGAAAACAAATCATCTTTGGCTTTAGACCTGTGTGATGCTTATTTCATTTCGTTCTTTCATTA
>JZKD02S1746047.1:52907-69012 GCA_000966675.3 Picea glauca | reverse complement strand
TGTTGGAGGGAGTACGAGACCACATTGTCTCAAGTCTCCATGGGAAAACCACACCATATGCAATGTGGAAGGTTTTGACAGATCTGTTCCAAAACAGTAGCAACCATAGGAAATTTGTGCACAAAGATAAAATCAGGAAGATCAAGATGGAGAAAGGCAACACCATTCCAAAATATCTCACGAAGTTTTTCCAATGTCGGGATGATGTTGGAAGTGTGGGAATAACAGTCGTTGCTGATGATTTGGTGAGCTTGGCGCTCCTAGGGCTTCCTAAGAGTTGTCATAGTTATCAAGACTCTATCAATGGAAGGGAAAAATTGTCAGAATGGGAATGACTATGGTCGGATCTAGTGCAAGAGGAGTTCAGGCAAAACACCAGAGATGGATCTTCGTCAAAGCGTGATGATGAAGAGGATTGTGCTTTGATTTCCAAGGCAAGGAAAGGGAAAGGGAAGAAATTCCAATCAAAATCTAAGTCTAAAGTCAAGAAGCTGGATTTGTCCAAAGTGAAGTGTTTTCACTATCACGAACATGGGTAGCTCGCTACTAAATGTTTGCAGAAGAAGAAGAAGAAGACGGTTGTTGGATCTGCAACTAGTGAGGCTCTTGTATCACAATTTGAGCTTGACTTCACTTTGATCACATGTATGGCTTCAGGTGCATCGGGATCGGTGTGGTATTTGGATAGTGGCGCTTCATTCCACATGACAAGAGATAAGGAGTCTTTCATTGAATTAGAGGAGAAAGATCTCAGAATGCATATAGAGATGGGCGACGATGGATGATACAGTGAAACTAATATTGGTACCATTACCTTTCAAAGGGATTCAGGTAAACCATTTCAATTGAAAAATGTTATGCATGTTCCAGGTCTAAAGAAAAACTTGGTCTCAATCGTAATGTTGGAGGACAGAGGCTATGATGTTGTTTTTAGAAGTGGAAAATCCTACCTATGACATAAAGCAATGGGTCAAGTCAAGAAGATAGGGATTCGAGTTAAGAATCTCTACATGATGGAGGTAGATGGTTGCAATGCCATGATAGGAAAGGTAGAAAAAGTGGTGAGCTAGGATGAGGGCGAATTATGGCACAGGAGATTGGGCCATCTTCATCATGGAGCCTTGAAGATCATGCAACAGATATCTACTGGACTTCCAAGGGGAACACTTGCTCAGTTAGATCAGTGCAAGGGGTGCACCCTGGGGCAGTATGTAAAGTCCACCTTTTATGAAAAGGAGAACCGTGCTTCGGTGATCCTGGAGAGAATTCACATGGACGTGTGTGGACCATTCTCGATTTCTTCAACAAAAAAACACAGGTATTATGTTATTTTTTTTTATGACTTTTCTTGTAAATGTTGGATATTCTTCATGCAGAAGAAGGATCAAACATTCTCAAAGTTCTGTGAATTTAAAGCATTGGTGGAGAAAGAGTCGGGGAAGCAAGTGAAGGCTCTAAGGAGTGATAATGGTGGAGAATACATCTCTAACAAATTCAAAGACTTATGCAACAGAGAAGTAATTCAAAGAGAACTCATAGCACCTCATAACCCACAAAAAAATGGGGTCACAAAGAGAAAGAACAGAATGATCGTGGGTGCAGTACGAGCGATGTTGAATGATCAGGGCCTACCAATTCATTTGTGGCAGAAGCATGCAATACTGCGGTTTATGTGCAGAACCATTTTCCTCATAGATTACTTGGCATGAGTACACCTGAAGAAGCTTTTACTGATAATAAACCTGATGTTTCTCATTTTAAAATTTTTGGTTCATCTATTTATGTGCATGTGACCAAGGATGCCAGGAAGAAGCTAGAATCGACTACTGAAGTTGGTATATTTGTGGGGTACACAGATACACCCCATAATTTTTGTGTGTATTTTCCGAACAATAAGATGACTATTATGCGACGGGATATAAAATGCGATGAGGGGAAAGCCATGCAGTTGTCGCTTGAGAGGGAGCTAGACTTGCATGCAGAAGAGGAATTGTTGGTTCCCAAAGATGAGTCTCAAGATGTGGATCGGCCACATGAAGAGGTTCATGGAGTGGAGGAAACCACTCAAATAGAGCCATCCATCAGAAATGGCAGAAAGTGCACCATAGAAGATGATGGATTGAGACCAAATGTTGTATAGAATGTAGGAGCCCCTACTTCACAGCGTAGATAGAGACAGTCTCCTGATCGATTTGCTGGATACATGGCTCTCATGAGAAAATGTATTGTGACTGAACCATCTTCCTTTCAGGAAGCAGTGCAAGACCCCACTTGGGTTGATGCTATGGTAGAGGAGTATGACTCCATTGTCAAAAATAGTGCATGGGATATTGTCCCAAGACCGATTGATAAATTAGTGGTAAGTTTGAGATGGATCTACAAGGTAAAGCAAGTTGCTAATGGGAGTGTGGAGAAATACAAGGCCAAGTTTGTGCCTCAAGGCTTCTCATAGATCAAGGGGATAAATTATGATGATACCTTTGCACCCGTCGCAAGGTACTCTTCCATAAGATCCATCCTTGCACTTTCAATGCAGATGGGCTGACACATTCATCATATGGATGTAAAAACTACGTTCCTCAATGGGATCATTGAGGAAGAAATGTACATTGACCAACTAGAAGGTTTTGAGACCTTTGACAGAGATTCACATGTGTGCAGACTCAAGAGAGCACTGTATGGGCTAAAGCAAGCACCTCGTGCTTGATACACTCAGATAGACAACTATTTCACCGGATTGGGCTTCACCAAAAGTGAAACAGATGCAAACCTATATCAAATTGTGGTGGAGGGTAAGATTTTAATCATTGTGCTTTATGTTGATGATTTAATACTAACTGGTGATGAGCAACCGATACACTCATGCAAGGAGGACCTTGCAGAGGAGTTTGAGATGAAGGATTTGGGCCTTCTTCATTATTTCCTTGGTTTGGAAATATGGCAGCGAGATGGTCAACTTTTTGTATCTCAAGGAAAGTATGCAAGAGAGATATTGGGTAAGTTTCACATGGAGAGCTGCAAAACCATGGATACTCCTCTTCCAAGAAACTGGAGGAAAGAGGATGCTACTTCTAGAGAGGTAGTGGATGCTACTGCCTATCGACAGTTAGTCGGTTCTCTAATGTATTTAGTGAACACGAGACCAGACATTTTCTATGTGGTTAACTAGCTAAGTCAAGTGATGGTTAAGCCTACCAAACTCTTTTGGAAGGCGGGCAAGCATGTCCTGAGATATTTGAAGGGCACATCTGAGTATGGATTATGGTATAGATAGATAGATGAGGTGAAGTTGCATGGCTTCATGGATGCATATTTGGCAGGCAACCCAACAGACAGAAAGAGCACATCAGGGGGGATCGTTAGTATTGGATCTATAGTTGTTTCTTGGTACAGCAGGAAACAGAGATCCATGGCACTTAGTTCAGCGGAAGAAGAATACATGGCAGTGAGCCAAGCTGCATGTGAGGCTATCTAGATGAGGAAGATCTTAGTTGGTTTGTTTGGTTCTCATTTAGATCCGACAATGATTTATTGTGATAATCAGAGTTGCATTAAAATCTCAATTAATCTTGTGTTTCATGACAGATCTAAGCATATAGATATTCGATATCATCATCTCAGAGGTTGTGTGCAATGGAAGATCATGTTGCTTCAATACATTCCTATGGAAGATCAGGATGCCGACATTCTGACAAAGGCGCTCACCAAGAGAAAATTCGAATATCATAGAGACAGGATTGGGGTGAAGGATAATCCCTTTCTTGTTGAGAGGGAGTGTTGAAAAGTCGACAAGAAACATGTGTCTAATTTATTTTTCCCTTAATTAAATTAGACAATAAATATTAATCTATTAATCTATTGTTTCATTCATAACTGAGTGAGTTGGATTTGTAACAGAATCATAAGTGTAGTTAAGTGAGTCAAGATTAGTTGAGCTAGTCATAACTAAACATGCACTAGTGAGAGTTCAGTTAATCAGTGAACTCACATGCAACTGAAGATTCACCACGGTTAACTACATGCATGTCATATCCAATGGAGACCCAGTTGAGCTAACAGGTGAAATAGATAGTTTGGCTATCAGTTGTGATTTGATCACACATGCAGTGGATATGCTTATGAGCATGTGCAAACTAGGCAATTGTATTCAATCATTGTGAGAATTCAAATTGCAGAGATTGTGCAGAGGAGGCAAGTTGTCTGGACACAGGAATTGTTACATGTATTTTATGATTTGTGTATGACAGTGTGAAATGATTGTATTTTACTGAGAGCTCTTGGATTAGAGTTTTGTATGAGATTGTTTCATGATTCATGATATACATAATATATGATAGTGGGGTTTTTAGCTTTACGCTTTCCTGGTAAAAATTCTATGTTATGTGTTATTGATATTTCACTTTGTGATTGTGGTTGTGATCGTGGTTTAATTTTTCGTAAGAATAATAGTAGAAGCGATTCTGTATTTAACATTGGCGTAAATTGTTAGATCAGGAAAATCGCAGGAATACATTAAGTGTATCGAAATTTCTACACATGTACCTCAATCAAAAGCCCTCATCAATTTCATCATCCAAATATGATTTGTAACTCTGTAATAGACTTGGTGTATATGATCACATACCTTCAAAAACTTCCTTAACTTTAACAACAAGAGACTAGCATTTTCAACAAACTTTACTTTAGTCTCACATGACTAATTTTGAATTAGTCAACAACCCTAACTTGAAATAATCATAACTATGTACTTGTAATGAATAAAGATCTGAAAATAGTACAAAATATTCTTCAGTGTGTTTTGTGCAATTCCTCTATGTGTCACTACTTGTCACCTCTCAGAAAATGAGTTATAGCGAAAATGGCATACCTTGTTGAGTTATGGCTTATTCTAGAGAGGGAACTTGTAGAGCGTGCCCCACATGGAATATTTGTTGTATGAATATGAAAATTGTACACATAATAAAAAATATTGTACTCTAACAAAAAAAAAAATTCTTACTCAAGGTGGATCTGTTATGAAGAAGTTATGACGTATTTACCAGAAACACTTGTTTTATACTAGTTTCAAGACTAGCCACAAACCTTATTTTCCACGGAGTGTAACTCCAAACATACAAAGACCCACAAGATTAAATTTGTACCACAACTACTTGGATATGTTTCCTCAATGGAATCCCAATTTCACAGCTTGAATCATTCTAGAAAACAAGTTATTGCGAAAATGGTGAGATGACTTGTAAATAACATACCTTAGAAAGCATCATCAAAATAATTTGTCTTCCCTTGAATTTCAGCCTTCTTTTCTTTAACTTCCCTTTGAAGTTAGGCTTAGATATCCTTTGGTTACCTCAGTCACATGTATATATTCAATATGATCAAGTGTGATTAAAATGAGAGAGCCTTTCCTCTTATTTATACTTTCATGTAGCTTCGTCAAGGGGTTACCTTTTAACCACCTTAACCCACTTTCCTTATTTTAGGGTTAACCCACTTCTAACCACTTGTCAACTTAGTAATTTATCCATTAAATTTATTATTTAAATAATTTATTTTGTATTCACTTTGAATTATATTACACTCATCACTTCAGTTTATTATTTACCTTCTAAAATCTCTTAAACCACTTTGACCTTTTGGGGCTTCTAGATGACTCATGAAGATTCTCCAACTTCACATGGCCATAACTCTCTAACCGTGAGGATTTATGTGACATTCCACATACCATTGGAAATGGAATGACATTTACTGTCCATATAGAATAGTATTACTTGAAAATATATCAAAACACATACCATTATCCATCAAACAAGCTTGGGTCCATTACCCAAACCTGGGTTCTCCAACTTCGCATGGACATAACTCTCTAACCATGAGGAGTTATGTAATGTTCCACATACCACCGGAAATGTAATGACATGCACTACACATATAGAATAGTATTACCTTCAAATTTATTAAAACTCATACCATTATATATCAAATGAACTTGGGTCCATTAACCAAACCTTTGTGCTACCGGAATTCGCTACCGGACTTTCTCCAAGGGTTGACATCAATCACTAAGGGTTGAAATCAATCTACAATATCACTCTCCAGTGGTTGTAATCAATGAAAACCAACAATACATACCAATTTTCCATCATCCTAAGACAAAATTTTGACAGAAAAACATTTGTGGCATGGTAGGGCCCGAAGTGACAAGGTATCCTGATGTCACTTCGGGACTTCGACTCTTCGAGACTTTAGGATGCAAAGCATGGAAATCTCCCATAGTAACTTTCTCACATTTGACGTGGAAACCTCTCATCGCTTTGGCACTTTGAGGCTTATGTTTGGTCATTAATCCTTGCGTGACTTTGGAACTCCAATTGCATGAGAGACGTTAATATGAATTGTACATGCGATATTCACCGTTGAAGATTGAACCTGTCTATTTACTTGTATTTCAAACCCAAAATGGATTGCTATGAACGTTGTGTTTTGTTCTCATGGTTATTTCTTGTGCAAACAAAGGACTTAGAAGACCTAATGTGAGCTCAATCAATGACAAAGAAGATGACCTGTAAATTCAAACCAAATCACGATATGTGTTTATCCTGCAGGAAAAACAGAAAAACTTTGTGCAAAAAATCAGTCAAGCAAGACACTAAGTAACACCAAGTTATTGAACAAAATGGAAACTGACTTTATCAACCAGAAGAGGAAAAACTTTGAGGAAGATATGCAGAAAAGAGAGAGACAAGGCAGGGGTCCAAAATTAGGTCTTAATAACAACTATATGTGACCCTTAACAACTTCATGTGATAACAACAGGGATTCCCACTAGATAAAGGTCTGAAATTGGGACTTAGACAATTTTATAGATTAGTTAATGGTTTTACCAGGTCTTCAAGAGATTGGGCACCACCATGAGACCAACCAAATATCTCTCACTTTCTGGGATGAATTTTTCATATCTTTCAATCTTTCCATTCAATTTAGTTGGAAGGTTTAAGGGATTAAAACTCTCTAAACTGCACAGTGACCTTTCCACGCACCCAAGTACTCCCTCTTCTAGTATTTCATGAAAATTCCATTCATATCCTATAAAATTTCCACTCAGGAACATAAGGTTCCCTCAAAATATAGGATTCTTTCATCCCTACAAGACCTCTCGGGACCTAGGGAACTCATTCCACCCTCCAAATGAAGATTTTTTCCATATATTGTAAACTTTCCTCCTAAGCCGCAAGATTCTTAGGAACACTGGATACTATACTTGTCTTAACTTCTTAAGTCAAAAAATTAAACAATGAAGGAAAACAAACACATTCCATTTTACTCAGGAATTCAATGCATCATTTACATGCATTCATATTCATCCCATTAATCTAGAAACCACACATTTACATCATTATCATACATCAAACAAGCCAAGTTAAACACTTATCTGCTCAGGGAAATATCAACAACCAACTAACTAAGAGAGGACATGTTTCCTCCCAACCTTAGGCCATACTTTAGAGTGCCTTCCTATAGTATGCCACCCTCGTTACAAGCCATGGAATCACAAGGAAATCATTCAACTGAATTTCAAATTTAGGATGATCAGGAAGGTTACTCTCCCTCCTCAACTCACAATAGAAAAATTTCCCCCCTTCCCAATGAACTCAAGGCTTCCACAATTTTCTCAAGTACCTCCCCAACTAGATTTCCTCTGCACAAGGGATCCCCTTATCTACTATATAGTCCCTAGATGACCTCCCCTTACCAATGTCGATTTTTGTCCAGTTAGTACCAAGTTGTAGCCCTCTATGGCTTCAGTGTGGATCTGAGTCTCCTTTGTTTTAGGGTGATCATCAATATTATAGACGAGCTTCATGTTTTATTCAAATAAATATCTCTAAATTCTTCTCTTCTTTAATCTATTCCAATGAACACCTATGTTCATTGTGCCATCAACCTGTGAGTTTGGTACTCGCTTTCTCTTCCTTTGAGTATTCTCCTCTATGCATTGCCTGCTCTCTTTTTCCATTGTTGTTGTGTCTCTTCCACCTCTTTTACATCTCTCTCCTTGTTTGGTGATATTTTCACCTTTGGAATCTTCCTCCACCAATCCTTGGGATTCCTATGGATTCTTTGAGACGTGAACTATTTCCTTAAGTCTAAATTCCTGAAGGGGAAAATCTATGGTGCCATATTCGTCAATTCCTTCAATTGAACCTTTTCCTTATTCAAGAGACCTAAATTATCAGTAGTTATTAACTACTTCAACCACCGATCTATCTTCCAAAACTAGTCATGTGGCTCCATAAATATATCGGTACATTGGTAGGTGTGTGTTTATGTTGTGCAAGTATATGCTAGATTGTTAAGAAATGTTCCTATTTTCTTCACTAAAACATCTCAGCTCCACCTCATGAGTCAACTTCATCAATTCCACATGTGATATCATGGCTAGTAATCTCAAGGATTTTCCCTCTCAGTCAGTTGCTTGGTGTTTTCATTAATCAAGAAATAATTACAAGCTTCATAATCACAAGAAGATGAAGTCATAGCATAATTACAATCATGTGGGAAAACAAGATGTTACAATGTCCAGTACATTTCAGAATAAAAAATCATCCTTCTATTTTACTCGTGCCAGTATGGAAGGTTCTTATTGACTTCTTCTTGGCGGGTCAACTCTTATTGAATGTGACACATTTCTCTGAGAGGTTGACCTAGATTAGCACCTTGGGCCTATTTACATCATTGATAGGTTACATTACGCTCAGGGGATGAAATTCCATCATTGGTCCCTGACTAAGTGGTTTCCCTTGTGTTTGACATCAATACCTTATTCACACTTTGGGATTCATGGAGAACCTTGGGTTCCATTTTCATCATTGGTGAAATTCCTTTCCTTTGTCAATGGTTTTCATTATCGGTCATTTCTCTGAGAATATATTCTATTCATTATTCCATCTGGTGCATGGGAGATAAATACACGATTGTGTGTCTATTCAATATTTCCATTTGAGATCTTCCAAATATTTGGCCTTTTTTTGTTACCCGTATTGGATAATGGGGGGAACCTTAATTCCCTCCTTCCAACATATCTCTTCCCATCGAATTTAGCTCATTTTTTCTAGGATTGAGATCTAGAGTCTTTATTAGTACCTTAGGGTTTGCAATCATCAGTTGCAGGTTCCCTCACTATTTATGGTGGGAGTACATCAATGTCTCATGATCAATATATTCTATAAGTGTTTGATATGATCTCATTTATTCACACTTTCTAGAATGTACTAGGTACCTTGACACCCCTTATCATTATCGGTGGGTTGCCTTGCATTTGTTAATAGTATACATCAATGATTGGTGATAAAATGATGTCTCACTATGTTCGACTTCAACACATCTATTTTGATGGTGTAGACTTGTAGCACTAACAGTTTGATTTGAAGACCTCAAATCTGTAGTGTCATCACCTATTTTATGTTGCTTCTTGAGTTGAATTGGACAATACCATTTCCTTTATATGACATTGGTACTTTTGGAAAATCAAATTGTACATACCTTATTTCCAAACATCCTCCTCTGATTCTGAGACATAGATCCATTATATATCCCTTCGTGGATATGATCTCTTTTGACATGGTTCCACTATGTATTCATTTTCGTGGCCATGATCACTACTTATATACATATTTCATGGATTTGTAGCATACTTGACCTAGAATACATGATTTTGTCACTCCTGAGCACATGTTTCCCCACCTCGGGAAGAGATTATTATTACTTTTTTTCCATTGTAGGTTTTGTTTTTGACTGGTGTTCCACCACCTCTACCTAGGCCCACTTCACACTCACCTCCTAGATTGTATAATGTATTTCAACTATTAGTTGTTACTTTGAATTCACACACTAGGGGGGATTTGTTATAGCATCATTTTCCACCTCATATGCATCAATTCCATATTGGAAAGATTCACATACCCTTTCCCTACTTGCAAACTCAATCCCTCTTCATTCCTTCTCAGAAATCATTAAAAACCCCATGTTTTGAGATGTACGTGTTGGAAATTATGGTACATAGGTTTTTTAAATGCATGGTATGGTACATAATATTTCATGTATACCATACTATACCATGCATACCATATGGTGCATGGTATGGTACATATTTTGTACATTTTATGGTACAGGATTTGGTACATGATTGAAGGTAGATACATGGTATTGTACAAGTTTTGGTACATAGTTGATGCATTGTATGGTACTGTTGGAATACTGAGTGGGGGGGTGAATCAGTATGAGCAAAATTATTAATTTTAATCACAATACAAAAGTATCACGAGAATTCAATATATCATCAACACCATAATTCATTTCATAAACATCACATAGACACAGTACATCGGAATTTTATGTGGAAACCCAATGTGGGAGAAAACCATGGAATGATTTTCTTATTTATCAAAGAGTACATTCATTGGAAGCACCAAATTCCTATTTCTCTAGCTACAAATGGAAGGAGGCTCCACCCCCTATTTACAAGATGCAACCTGAAAGAAGCTCCAACTCCCCAATTTACCGACTCCAGCCGAAAGGAGGCTACAATCCCCTTTCCTTTTCCTGTCCAACTTCCCTAAAATATAAATGCAAACCACTCTATCACTACCTCTATCATTGTAACTAATAACATGTTGTTTCTTTTATTTCTGATACGTTTGTTTCTACTACTTATTTTGATAGCTCATCAATACTACAACCACACTTACCTCATACCAATATCCACAAGAGAGTTCTCCAAATCAAATGCTTATGAATCACTAAGACATATTTGTTCCTAATTTCTTCAAAATACACACCCTAACATACACAAGAAGACATACCTTAAACCTATAGCTGACTTGGGTTTAAGATCTTTGATCTTAAACATTTTTCTTTCACAGATATACAACCCATACATTGTTTTCTCATGGATGTCCATGCTTTTCCTCACTGCACCCCACGGATTTCCACACTTTTTTCTCCTAAAACCTGTGGATTTACTCAAAGAACTTGTGTCTGTAACTGTTTCTTCATACGCTCAGCTCCTGCAAACTTCTTCCCTCACTAGACTTTGCTAACTTAGACTGACTACCTCAGATATTCCAATTAGTATTCACATAAGTGATATTCAATTGACTCTACACAGTGTTATAATGAGGACCTCATGATGACATGCAACTGATATGCAACTTGTTAACTTTTGTTTACAACTCCTTTACCTTGAAATGCAACTTGTTAACTTTTTATGCAACTTGTTAACTTCTATTTACAATTACTTTAACATGCAACTGACATGCATCTTGTTAAATTTTGTTTACGACTCCTTTACCTTGATATGCAACTTGTTAAATTCTGAAGCAACTTGTTAACTTCTGTTTATAGTTACTTTAACATGCAACTTGTTAAATTATATTTACAACTCCTTTACTTTGACATGCAGCTTGTTAACTTCTTGTTCAAGGGTTGAAATCAATGACAGCCGATCTTTAAACAATTCAATGAAAACCAATCATTCAACAACTAATCTTTTAACAATTAATCTTTCAATAATTAATATTTCAACAATATCCCCCTTTTGCATTTATGGCGACACTTAGACACAACACTTCCCATGCTCATGTTGGCTCCCCCTGTCTTCATGCCTCTTCTCTTCATTCCCATGCCTATGTTTTTCTCTCCCCATTTGACATCAATGGAAAATGGTAACTTCTCCTTTGGGTTGCTCCCCCTGTTTTAAGCCTCTAATATCTATTGATGCTTATCTTCATGGTTCTTCCTCATGTAAATATATGATAAAACATATTAAAAATTCATTCAAATATTTCATGATTAATGTTTATCTCCCCCTGTCTTACCGTGCCAACTATCATGTAGATCACCATAGGGCTGAAACTACTCCAATTTTCTGTCAAAGATACTCAAAAGTCTCCCTCGAAAGAGGTTTGGTGAAGATTTCTACAATTTGTTCTTTTTTCCCAACATACTCTACCTTGATTTTCTTCTCTGTAACCTATTCCCGTAGAAAGTGAAACTTGATCGGAATGTGTTTTGTCTTGGAATGCATCACTAGATTCTTAGAGATAGTTATATCACTAGTATTATCACATAATATCAAAATAGGCTTGTCATATTCCACCTGTATGTCCTGCAAAGTTTGCTTCATCCAAAGAACCTATGTACAACATCATGTTGCTGAAATATACTATGCTTCTATTGTGGACAATGATATTGAAGACTGTTTCTTTCTCAACCAGGATACCAAACAATCATCCAAGTAGAAGGTTGCTCCACTTGTACTTATTCTATCGTCAACAATTCATGCCAAATCCACATTTGTGTATGCAACTAAATATAGATTATTCCCTTTTGGATACCATAATCCATAGTATTTTGTTTCTTTGAGATATCTGAATATTATCTTTACTACCATAAAATTTGTTTCCTTCGATGCTGCTTGAAATTTTGTAACCTGTCCAACTGGTTGCATCACATATAGTCTCGATGTTGTCACATAGAGTAAAATTCCAATCATCAATATGTATATTCTCTTATATGCATCCTTGTATTGATCATATTTCCTCAATTTGCAACTAGTCTGCATGGGAGTACTTACGAGCTTGCAATCTACCATTCCAAACTTCTTTAGAATGTTTTTGATATTCTTGGTTTGGGAGATGAAATTAATTTTATCTTGCTAACATATGGAGAGTCCCAAAAAGAAAGAAAACTCACCAAGTAATGACACTTCAAATTCATTATGCATGTCTATAGAAAATTTCTTACTCATCCTATCATCATCACTTCCAAAAATAATGTCATGAACATAAACTTCAATTATCAATATACTACCTTGATTTACCTTTATGCAGAGATTGATGTGTACATTTCCTTTCCTAAATCATTGTTTTTGTATACACTTGTCCAAAATTGAATACCATGCTCTGGGGGCTTGTTTGAGACCATATGGTGCCTTCTTCAATATACAAACATAATATTCCTTTTCTGACAGTAGAAACCCTTCTGGATGTTCGATGTAGACTTCTTCTTCTAGTTCTCCATTTAGGAAGGATGATTTTACAACCATATGATATACTTTGATTTTCTTAGAACATGCATAAGACAAGATCAATCTGACTGCTTCCATTTTGGAAACTAGGGAAAATGTTTCTTCAAAATATGTGCCTTCAACCTGACCATATACCTTACATACTAACCCTATTATTTTACTCCTAGTTACCTATCCATCCTCGTTCATCTTGTTTATGAATACCCATTTTGTGCCAATCATGTTCTTATTCTTAGGCCTTGGAACAAGTTCTCATGTTTCATTCTTCTTTATTTGATCTAGGTCTTCTACCATAGCTTTGATCGAGTGTTCATCACTATTGGCTTCTTCAAAACTATTGGGTTCAACTGTGGACAACAATGCTAGATGTCTTTTTTCTGGTGAGCATAATTTTCTTCAGGTTTCAACTCATGCATCTTTATTCCCAATGATCTATTTTGGTGGATGATTTTTTTGCACTCATTGGCTAGGATTTTTGGGAGATATTTGAATATTGTATTGGTCATCTTCCTCTTTCTCTACTTCTATATGCTCTTCTTCTTCTTCTTATTCTACTTCTTCTACTTTTTCTTTCAAATCCTCTCCTCCTTCCTACTATGCTGAGTCTTTGATTTCTTCTTTGGGATTTCATACACTTGTCTCATCAATCTATGCATTGATGCTTTCCACTATTCTGTTGAGTGTCATATTGAAACATGTGTATGCCTTGCTCTTGATTGAGTACCCAACAAATATGCCTTCATCAACTCAGGAGTCAAATTTTGCGATCCTGACATCTTCTCTTTTGATATAACACTTCCCTCCAAATACTCTAAAATGATTCACATTTGTCGGTCTTCCTTTCCATAGATCGTAGGGAGTCTTATCACTATTACATATAAGAATTCATA
Organism: Picea glauca; assembly: GCA_000966675.3. Lineage (NCBI taxonomy): Eukaryota > Viridiplantae > Streptophyta > Pinopsida > Pinales > Pinaceae > Picea > Picea glauca. The sequence continues at coordinate 55,038 of JZKD02S1746047.1, read as the reverse complement.
TGTTTAGGATATGAACTATTGCATGTATTTCCTATGCCCAAAATATGTCACCCAACTTGGAATCGTTCAACACGGTTCTGGCCATTTCTTGTAATGTCTTGTTCTTTCTTTCAATGACTATGTTTTGCTGAGGTGTCCTAGCTACTGAGAATTGTCTTTTTATCCCATGTTCTCCACAAAAATTCATGAATTATTTTGATGTAAACTCTCCACCATTATATGATCTCAAACATTTAATTTTCAAGTCTGTCTATGTTTCAACCATCTCTTTGTATATCTTGAAGTGTTCAAATGCCTCTGACTTATTCTTGAGAAAGAAAACTCTAGTCATTCTTGTGTAGTCATCAATCAGTATATGAAGCATTGTTCACCATTTAATCCCTTTGTTCTCATTGGTCCACATAGATTGGTATGTAAAATATCCAATGGTTTTTTTGTTGAGTATCCCTTTTATTTTAACTTGGTCTTGGTATGTTTTCTCTGAAGACAATTGCTACATAGAGTATTCGTTGGCTTTGAAATCTCAAGAATTTCTTTACTGCCTCCTTTCTTCTTATTTTGAAAAGATTGTCAAAGTTCATGTGACCCATTCTTATGTGTCAGAGACAACTATTGGATTACCGAGAGGGGGGGTGAATCAATAATAGCGTAATTATAATGCTTTTTCTTCAAATAATCCAAGTGTTATATCAATGTAGAATTATTATCCAATAATGAAAAATAAGAAATGAACAATCACACACATACATAGTACACTAGTGTTTTACGTGGAAACCCAAATCGGGAGAAAACCACAAAATGATTTTTCTTATATATCTTGAAGAATTACATTCGTTGGAAGCACCAACTTCCTTTGTTTTCCAGCTACAACTGGAAGGAGGCTCCAACTCCCTAGCTTCTCAGGCTACAACCTAAGGGAATCTCCAACTCCCCAATTCTCTGTCTACAACTAGAAGGAGGCTACAACCCCCCATGTTCTCTGACTAAAACCAGAAGGTGGCTACAACCACCTTTCTTTGCCTCGTCCAACCACCCTGAATTAGAAGTAGAATGATGGAACCATTTCCACACTATCACTATGAGATATACCATTTTAAAAATGTACCAATAAAACTGAACCATGCATAAACCATTCATCAACCTGTAATCAACCTATACCATAAACAAGTGCATCAACCAAGCACCAACTTGTACCATAAACAAGTGCATCAACCATGCACCAACCTGTACCAAACAATATGTAATCAACTTGTACCATAAAAAAGTGCAACCATCTATGTACCAAGTATGTACCAATCATGTGTCAACTACTCATCAACTATGACTCATCAATATGTACCCACATCATCAAATATACACCTCATGTATGTGTCAACTCATCAACTACTTGTCTCAACCATGTACCCAACTTGTACCTCAACCAAAAGCCCCCATCAATTTCATCATCCAAATATGATTTATAAATTTATAATAGAACTGGTGTATATGATCACACACCTGCAAACCTTCCTTAACTTTAAACAACAAGAGACTAGCATTTACATCAAACTTTTGTTTAGTCTCACATGACTAGTTTTGGATTAGTCAACAACCCTAACTTGAAATAATCATAACTTTGTACTTATAATGAATAAATATTTGAAAATGATAAACCATTTTCTTCAGTTTGTCTTATGCAATTCCTCCAGGTGTCACTACTTGGAACCTCTCAGGAAATTAATTATAGCAAAAATGACATACCTTGCTGAATTATGGCTTATTCTAGAGAGTGACCTTGTAGAGCATGCCCCACGTGGAATATTTATTGAATCGATATGAAAATGTTACAAAAAATACTAAATACAATATTATAACCAACACATTTTGTCTTACTGAATTTTGATCTGTTATGAAGAAGTTGTGACGTTTTTACTCGAAACACTTGTTTTTGACTAGTTTCAGGACTAGCCACAAACCCTATTTTCCACAGAGTGTAAATCCAAAAATAAAATGACCCACAAGATGAATTGTTTACCATGGATATTTGGATATGTTTCCTTAATGGAATAGAAATTTTGATGGTCTGAATAATTCTAGAGAAAAAGTTATTGCGAAAATGGTTAGATGACCTATAAATAACATACCTTAGAAA